>PVIH01008991.1:82500-86027 GCA_004025045.1 Sigmodon hispidus | reverse complement strand
TTCCTTTCTCCCTCTCCCTCCCACTCCCTCCCTCTTCTTTCTTTCTCCATATATAATATAATACATATTCGGCACTCACATCACATTTTCCCTGGGGAGAAAGAAGCAACTAAAGTGGAAAGGAGAATATAGGAAACATGTATATGTTGTTTTTTCTCTTTTTGGTTTTTGAGGCAGGGTTTCTCTGTGTAACTCTGGCTGTCCTGAGTTACACTCTGCAGACCAGGCTGACCTTGAACTCAGATATCTGCCAGCCTCTGCTTCCTGAGTGCTGGGATTAAAGACATGTGCCACCACCACCAGGTATTTGTAACTTTAAAAAAATTATTTATATGGTTCTTTGAGATGTGGTAGTGTGATCGCTGGAGCTTGTCTGGCTCTTTTGTGTCCAGACACTCTGATGTTTGCTCCACTGGGGAGCAAGCCAGTCATGATGCTGGGAAGCAGCCTTGGCTTGTGCAGATTCTAGAAAGACGCTGGTGGAACCTGAGGCGTGGGGTTCACCAGATTTGAATCATGCTCACTATCTGCAAGTCAGTCAAGTTTCTGGAGAGGGTGTGTGCCGATGTGATCAGAATTTAAAAGTGAAGATCAGTGCGCATGACTGCCAAGACATGGAGAATCACTATATGAAAAACATCTTGTGGGGCTGGAGAGATGGCTCAGCAGATAAGAGCACTGACTGTTCTTCCAGAGGACCTGAGTTCAATTCCCAGCAACCACATGGTGGCTTACAACCATTAACTTTGGAGGCATCTCTCTGATAAAAGGTTTTCTCTGTGGTGATATGTTATATATTTAATAAAAGCAATCTGGAATATCAGAGAAGAAATCTACCCACAGTCAATTCAGGAGGATCAGAGAGTAGTAACTTAAGCAGGGAAAGACTGGGAGTGGTGACCTACACCTTTAATCCCAGCAGATCTGAGTTTGAGGCCATCTTGGTTACAGAAGGAGTTCCAGGCTCCCAGGCAAGCAGTGGTGGTGCCATTCCTTTAATCCCATAACTCCAAGATAGAGATCTTTCGGTGTTTCTGTGAGTCCAAGGCTAACTACCAAATTTCTCTTTCAAAGAAAAGTGTTACTAAGATAAAAATGCCAGTGTTTATTAAAACTGTACAGAGGTTTATGATGTTTGTTGTACGGGACTCCAAGCCAAACCCCATCGGGAGAGGAAGGGCTGAGGCGCAGACAGCCACACCTCCCCTTCAGCTGTGTGCAGTTTGCCCTAAAGCCTGGGGCCTGGGGCAGGGGCCAGAGGACATAGGTGTGGAAGGACTGGAGGAGGAACCACAGTCACTGAGGCTTTTCGAGTTGTCTTCCATACTGGGCACAGACCTACCACAATGGCAGATTTAAAGTCACCCTGGCTCTCACCCCAGGACTCACTGGTTCTGCAGGATGAACTTTGGCAGGACTGTGCCTCAGTTTGTCATTAGGACCCTAGTGGGAGGGGTAGATGTTGTTTACATCACTCCAGGGAAAAAATTTTAGCAATATCTAACTGTACTTCCTATGTATTTTCAACAACATTTCATGGAAAATGTTTTATTTTATTGCCACAGAGTTGCTACTAAAATTGTAGCAATCCCCTGCCTTAGCTTGCTGGGCTTACAGGCACCTACCTCCATGCCTGACTGTAGGGAGGTGTTTACAGTGTTTCATTCAGCATTTTGTTCTTGTTCCTCCACTTTAGCCTTGTTTTTATTTAACTTCTTACATTCTTGTACTTCATTCTTCACAAAAGGACAAAAATTACTTTGGTGTGTTTAGAGAATGTTGAAAATCTCATTTGTTGGGGGGGAAAAACCAAATTAATCACTGCATTTATTTCTTAACAAAAACAAACATTAGTTTAAGCCTGCCCCTCTGTGGAGTCATTCTTAAGGGCTTTCTCATAGTCTTTATGCCCTCCATCTACTCTTCTAAAAGGGGAACCAAATGAGTTTGTAAGACGTGACACAATTAGCTCTCAGCTGCCTGACCAGTTGTGAAAAGAACTTTCTGGAAGTTAGAAAATGACTGGCACTGAGGCCCTGGCTAAGAGGTGTTTCCTGTAGTTCTAAACTAGGCCAGAAAACACAAGATGTGAAAATGGTGAGCCTGTGCATATTTAGTTGGACGCATAGCCTGTGAACCACCCTACTCAGATGGGGCACAGGCTGCAGCCACCGGGATTTAAGTCAAAGGCTTCTAGAGACGAACTGTTTAGTTATATGGATGGGATTGATTCACCTGAACTCTGTGTGTGTGTCTGTGTAACCATGCATGTGTGCAGGCGACTTGCCCAGACACGTAGACCATGCCACTGAATGTGGGTGGAGCTCACCGGTTGGTTGTCCAGTTTCTGCCCCTAGAGTGTTGGGCTTGTAGATTGGTCACAGCCATCTCTAGGTTTCTGTGAGTTCCTGTACTTCTGTAGCAAGCACTTGGCCTGCCGAGCCACCTCTTCTGAATCCCATGATTTTAAGTCGTGTACCTCATCTTCTCTCACTTAAGGCCCCGCCCCCCTTCATGTATTTTTAACACTTGGTTTCTGTTGTTGGATTTTCCTTTACTCTTTACTTCTGGTCTCTAGTCTATGGGAGTCTGCTCCCCAGCTCCCAAATAAATCTCACATGGAAGCTTATTCTTAATTATAAACAAGAGTGGCTTGTTTCTAGCCAGCTTTTCTTAACTTTAAATTATCCATTCTACCTTTTGCCTCTGGCCTTTTTCCTTTCTTTTCTTCTGCAATCTTACTTTTGCTCATCCTCAGTGGCTGGCTGTGTGGCTGACCCCTGGCCTCCTCCTCCTCCTTCTCTATTCCTCTGCACAGATTGCTCCTCTATTTATCCTCCCTGCCTGCCAGCCCCACCTGTTTCTCTCTCCTGCCTTGCTATTGGCTGTTCAGTTCTTTATTAGACCATCAGATGTTTTAGTCAGACAAAGTATTACATCTTAACAGAGTTAGACAAATGCAACGTAAAAAAGTAACATACCTTAAAATAATATTCTATAGCAAGTTCCTGCTGATGACACTCTTCTGGAAGATCGTGAAACCTTTAGGAGGCGGGGCTGACTGAAGGAAGCTGGTTGCTCGAGTGTGGGCCTTGAGAGGTACAGCTCAGGAGATCCTACAGTCAGTCTTTCTTAGCTTCCTGATCCACCAGCGGGAAAACCACAAGCTTCATGAACTATGCTTTCTCCTACACAAAATGTATCTCTGGCTGTAAACAGATATAAATCTGCTTCCCACTAGGCATTTAACCACTCTTTGAGAGAAATCTAAGACGTGATCTTCTGGAATTTTCCTTGTTTCAGTTTTTTTTTTTTTTGAGGGCAGGTAGCCATTGAATATGTTTATTAAATCTATCCAAGCCTGCTTAAATTTTGGAGGTTCCGAATATCAAGGATAACTTCAGAACATGATTTAGAATCTACAGAGTCTGAAAACATTCTGGTAAGCTCAGAAAACATCGTGGAGAAAGGACTGCAAAGATGGAGGCCAGTGTTCATGGGACTACCATATAGTAGCACTTTCTCAT
>PVIH01008991.1:0-77500 GCA_004025045.1 Sigmodon hispidus | reverse complement strand
AAAGGAGATGGATCCCAAAAGATGTTCGTGTTAAGGGAAGATCTTATAAGATGTTCCCCTTGGATAATGTACTATCACAGGTTTCAGCCAATGGGTCTCACAGGGAGAAACCCCCTGAGATAGTTAAGCACACTTTTAAAAGTTAAAGTCATGACTCTCTTAAACATAAAGTAAGGGGACTTGGAGGTGGCTCAGCAGTTGGGACACTTGCTGCTCTCACAGAGGATCTAGGTTCTGTTCTCAGCACCCTCATCAGGCAGCTGGCAACCTTAACTCCGGTTCCAGGGGATCTGACGCCCTCTTCAGGCTTCTTTTGTTATTGCACCTATGTGCTCTTCCTAACACAATTAAAAATAAAATAATCCAAAACAAAAAATCTTGGCAAGGTTAATGAGAAACAGGCACATCTAACAGAGAAATAAAATCTTTAAAATGTAGGAATTTTAAGAGGATAATAATTTCTATTAAATAGAAATTATCTTTTAAAAACACATGAGCTAATTTTTATCTTCAAAGAGTTTAGGGCTAAAATGAACATTAAGTAATAATTCAAAAGAGATAATTTTCCTCCAAGAAATTAAATAAATCTTGCACAGACCTCTTTGACAATGTTCCAATATGATGCTAAAAAATAATAGTGATTTTTTTTAACCTATACACACATTTTCAGTATTTTTTTTCTAAGCATAAAGGTATGAATGACATTCCTAACACTACATCATGATGAGTTTCTTAAAAGTTTTGAAAACAATCCATTCTTAAATTAATTTGGAAAGAAATCCCCACATTTGCCCTGGCATTTAAATTTGTTATTTCTTATGTGGGTAAAGAGACTTGCTGTCTACTTTTTACTCCTTAGGGTTTTTGTCATGATTTTGGTATTTTGTGACAGGTTTTGTCTGTGTAACACCCCTGGCTGTCCTGGAACTTGCTCAGTAAGCCAGGCTGGTCTTGAAGTCACAGAGATTTGCCTCTCTCTGACTCCCAAGTGCTGGGATTAAAGATTTGCGACCACTGCCCAGTTTTAGTGATGATTTAAAAATGCCCACACATCTTTTCTACTGTCCTTTGCCTTAACGGCACAGATGGCTTCCCTTCTCTTACACGTGAGCTGGACAACAGGGCTTCCTTCTGTACAATCAGCAGGACAAAGTCTAAAGCTTCTTTCTTGTTTTCTTTCAAATGACTTGTTCTGTGAGAAGCCATGGCCCTGTTAAGTCACCCAGAAGGAGAAGGCCAGAAGCCCTTATGTATATGGGTCATCTGATGTAAAACTTCAGTTAAACATGTAGGTGATTGTAGCCCCCATGATGTCTTCCCTGGATATCCCTGAGAGACCCTGAGCCACATCACTCAGTCATAGAAACTAGAATCTAATAAATATATGTTTAAGCTGCTAAATTTTGAAGCAGCTTTTACTACAGTAATATTCTTATTCACTCATTCATTTATGAATGGCATGGTCTCCTGCCCAAGCTGACCACCAACATGCTATGTATCCTAGGATGACCTGAATTTGTGTTTCTTCTGCCTTGTCCTCCTGAGTGCTAGGATTGCAGGTGTGCACCATCACATCCCACTTTATGTGCTGCCAGAGACTGAACCTGCATCTATGCTAAGCACATACTAGCAGCTGAGCTACACCTCATTTTGTGTTTTTAAGACAAGATCCCATTTGTAGGGCTTGAACTCACTGTGTAGTCTAGGCTGGACTACATAGATTATTCAATGAGTGACAATCTCATGCCTCAGTCTCCAGAAAAAAAGCCTTGCATGTATGAACCATGGTGCCATATAGATATAGTGACTGCTATTTAATACATGTAGTGGGATTATGTCGTTACATTGTAAATAATTGTCCTGCCTACTGGTTTAATAAAAATGCTGATTGGCTAAAGGCAGACAAGAAGATGGGCAGGGCTACCAGACTAAGAAAACTCTGGGAACAGGAAGAGCAGGGCAGAGACACCAGAGAGAGATGCCCCCAGAGATGCCAGAGAGATGCCAGCAGATATAGAGGAAAGAAGACAACCATGCTGCTCTGAGAAAAGCTACCAAGCCACATGGTAAAACAGATGAATGGAAATAGATTGAGATAAGATGAAAGAGCTAGCTAGCAATATGTCAATCAACATAAAATTAAAATAAGCCTCTGTGTGGTTCTTTGGGACCTAATATTATAAATACATACTCTAATTTTTCTTTTTCTTCAACAGTTGGGAAAGTAGAATTTTGTCCCCAACATAAATGAGTCTATTTTCCATCATAACTGGAACAGAAGGGCCTGAAACATATTGTGCCATCTTCCCACTGCTTGGTTTTTGAGGTAAACTTGTGTAATGGTGTCTCCTGGTTCTCACCTGCTTGCAGAGCACCATTCAGAAGGTGATGAGGATGGGTAGGGTCTACAGAAATGAGATGTTTATGTTTGTAGAGATATGTTTTGGGAAGAACTATAAAGCTTGATTCAAATGTTCCATGAGTAAAAAACAACAGAAATGTAGAATTGGTGTAATGAAAAAAAAAATCCAGATGATTTCTGACAAAATGATGAACCAGCATGAGAAACTGCATCCCCCATAGTTTAAGTACTAAGAAGGCCCAAGCACATGCATTAATAAAATGACTGCTGAGATAAACTGTTCTTGGATGCTTCTCTCCCATATGTCGGTTCCCAAATACCCATAGTCATAGTTATAATTTTTCTTAGTTATAATAAAAGGGTAAATTAAATGTAAAACTTTGAATTCACCTAGGTAAGACAGATAATTGAGTGTTTTCCCTGATTTTGTCAAACCCAAATAGACTAAATAACAGTAATTCTTGCTTGATAATGGTTTTGTTGTATGTAATTTTACTGTTAAAATTAAAACCTTCCTTTTTCATTAGACAAAAAAGGGGAAATGTTGTGGGATAATGCTCTTGAACACTGTAAAGATTTGTCACTTATATTGGTTTAATAAAATGCTGATTGCCCAGTAGCCAGACAGGAAGTATAAATGGGGTGACCAGACAAGGAGAATGCTGGGAAGAGGAAGGGCAGAATCAGGAGTCACCAGTAAGACACAGAGGAAGTAAGATGAGAATGCTTTACTGAGAAGAGGTACCAAGCCATGTGGCAAAAAAAGTAGAAATATGGGCTAACCTAAAGTGTAAGACTTAGCTAATGCCTGAGCAATTATAAGTAAAATTAAGCCTCTGAATTAATTATTGGGAAAATGGTTGCCGGGTGTTTGAGAGTTGCTGGTGGGACAGAAACTTCTGTCTATGGATAACTGAATTCTGTTTTTTTTTTTTTTTTTTTCCTTGAAAGAGCAGCAAATGCCTCAGCAGCTGAGCCATCATACAGAGATATTTTATTCAAATGTAAATATATATCCATAAATAATATAATGTTGAATGATTTAAATAAAATACATTTATTCAAGCTTGCATGCTATGGTTAATAAATCTCTGAGATGGTGACAATAGTTTAAGGTAAATTCTTTTTCAAATAATTTTTTCTTCACTTGAGTGCCTGGTGTCCTTGGAGGCCAGAAGAGGGCATCAGATCCACTGGAACTAAAATCAAAGATGATTGTGAGCCACCCAGTGGATTCTGGGTATTAAACTTTAGTACTTTGGAAGAGCAACTGGTGCCCTTAATTGCTGATCCACCTCCAGCTTTAGTGGTTTAAATTTGAAGACATTTGACCATCTATATTCATTTGACATGAGACTGGTGACCCATGGAGCAATGTTGCTATATGCTAGCATAAATTCCTTGGGTTACTTGATCACTTATCATTTATTTGTTTGTTTATCTATTTATTTATTTGAGACAGGGTTTCTTTGTTTAGCTCTGATTGTCCTGGAACTCCCTCTGTAGATCAGGCTGGCTTCAAACTCAGAGATCTACCTGCCTTTATCTCTTTAGTGCTGGGATTAAAGGCATGCCCCTCCATGCCTGGCTCCCTTGGATTGCCTTTTGCCCAAGAAGTATCTGTCCCTATTCACGTGAATTCCCTGGGATTGAGCAAGTGACTTGTGGGGATACTTCTGTCAGTGTTTTGAGGGATAAGGCAAGAGGCAAGACTCTCCACTGTGACTCTCACCAGCCTGAGGAGGTCCCATAAATGTTTAGATATCTTGATTTGCATTAACTGAGATTCCTGGCTTTGCAGTAGGAAAGAATTTCAGGGCGAGCTCCTCTATCAAGTAGAGTGGGGGTTAAGAAGGGTGTAAGCATGGAAAGTAAGAAAAAGAGATTTTCTCAGAAAGTAAGACATGCCTGAGAGCAAGGCTTCACAGAGGATAAAGCATTCGTAAGTGTGGGCACTGCCTCTTCAAGGGAAAAACAGCTCATGGGTTTTGATGTTTATGATAACCACATATATAGTAGGTTTTGAGGTTCTGCCCTTTAAAGGGATGCCAAGAAACCTGAAAGAGGTCACCATGGTTCTGAGGTACATATGACAGGGTTACAATCTGTAAAGTAAACAAGTTCCATAGGGACACAAGAAGGTAGAACATCTCACTGTAACCAAAGTTAACTGTTTTAGATTCTCAGGTGAAGCCTGGTGAGGGGAGTGAGGCCCTGCCCAAGGTTGTCTATATACAACTCTTCTTCAGCCCATCTTATTGGTAGTCTGGTCCTATGTTCACACTGTGGCTGTGGTGGTCTGGTCCTGTGTTCACACCATGGCAGTCTGCTCCTATGTTCACACTGTGGCTGTGGTGGTCTGGTCCTGTGTTCACACCATGGCAGTCTGCTCCTATGTTCACACTGTGGCTGTGGTGGTCTGGTCCTATGTTCACACTGTGACTGTGGTGGTCTGGTCATGTGTTCACACCATGGTGGTCTGCTCCTATGTTCACACTGTGGCTGTGGTGGTCTGGTCATGTGTTCATACCATGGTGGTCTGGTCCTATGTTCACACTGTGGCTGTGGTAGTCTGCTCCTATGATCACACTGTGGCTGTGGTGGTCTGGTCATGTGTTCACACTGTGGCTGTGGTAGTCTGGTCCTGTGTTCACACCATGGTAGTTTGGTCCTATGTTCACACTGTGGCTGTGGTGGTCTGGTCCTGTGTTCACACTGTGGCTGTGGTGGTCTGGTCCTATGTTCACACTGTGGCTGTGGTGGTCTGGTCCTGTGTTCACACCATGGTGGTCTGCTCCTATGTTCACACTGTGGCTGTGGTAGTCTGCTCCTATGATCACACTGTGACTGTGGTGGTCTGGTCATGTGTTCACACTGTGGCTGTGGTAGTCTGGTCCTGTGTTCACACCATGGTAATTTGGTCCTATGTTCACACTGTGGCTGTGGTGGTCTGGTCCTGTGTTCACACTGTGGCTGTGGTAGTCTGGTCCTGTGTTCACACCATGGTAATTTGGTCCTATGTTCACACTGTGGCTGTGGTGGTCTGGTCATATGTTCACACCATGGTAGTCTGGTCCTATGTTCACACTGTGGCTGTGGTAGTCTGGTCCTGTGCAAAGTCCTTTCTCAGATTTTATTCAAACCATCCCCATTTGTCCACCTGCAGTTTATCTTTTAAGTAAGAACACAAGAAAAGGATTCTAAAGTCATTGCTGTATAGCCTCATGACTGGTAAGCTCAGCTATTATCTCTTCCTATTCATGTAATTCCTTTTTGTTGTCTTTTGAGACAGGACCGCTTGTAGCCTAGGCTAGTAGTCTCAAACCTGCTGTATAGCTGACTGTGACCTTGAACTCTGAACTCAGTCACCTCTACTTCCCAAGTGCTGGGAATACAGGTGTGCACTGCCATGCCATTTATTATCTCAGCAAAAGTGAGCTTTAAAAAAGCAAACAGGAAAATCACCCCTTAAAATTAGAATAAAATTGAATAACAAAGATGTAGTCCTGGGTAAAAGACCCTAATTTGGAGAAACAAATGAGCAAGGGTCTGAGAAAGGGATGGCTGTGTAAGACCGAATTAATTAACTTTTATTGTGCTACATCTCTATATCAGACTGTGCAAATTCTGTGGAAACTCTATTAGGTTAGCGTGGTGGGGGGGTCCTGAAACTAAAAGAGATTTTCTTCATAACTTGCCAGAAACAATTCATCTAAGATTTTTTTAAGGAATCATAATTCAGTTGCATATGAACGAAGTTTTAGGATTAGATATTACATGTCTGTAGCATTGCGTCTCAATGCTTAGAGTCTACCCTTAGTTCTCAGGGTAACAGAATAAAAATCAAGAACCTGTGGAGCATTAAAAGGCTAGATTAAGGTCAAGAGCCTTAGATGGAGTCCTGCAGTACTCTAAGCCTTTGCAGCTCTTATGGTGCCAGAAGTGTTTAGAAGACCAAGAAAGAACTACATGTTTTAATTAAATAACACATGGCAGCAAGCACCAGATACCAGCTTGGGTTTATCAGGCAGAACAGGAGCGATCTTTGTACTAAACAGACAGGCACCAAGGAAAAGAGAGAACCCGAGAGACGAGTCTAAAAAAGCTCGGGAGCTATTTAATTCATCCTAGGACAAAAATCTAACGCTCCCCAGCGACGCGAGGGGAGCCACATTTAAGAAAGGCAGCCTGTGTAGAATAATGATGGAGTAAAGTAAATGACACGGAACTATGACGGATTTTAAACCCAACTGGAAGATTGAGAAAGAGAATGAAGCCCCATGCACAACTCCTCGACAATTACCCTAGAGCAGCCGGCTCGTCCTGACACAGTTATCTGTCCCCGCGCTGTGCACATTTTGGTGTCTGGGCTTTCTACCTTTGTGGCCCGTTTTTCCACCTCCCGTGTCCCTTAGACTGGCTGGCTTTTGTGGCTCTCAAGTAGCCTAGCAGTCCACACAAGGTAGGCAGACATGGAGGTCGGCTGTGTTCCTCTTTCTAAATGAAGACAATTAAAAAAAAAAATGCACCACTAATGCCAAAGCCATTTATGAAATTCTACAACAGGGAAAAACCCCTGAAAAAGAAACACACTTCTAAACCTAGGCGAGGTGTCAAAATTTAAGATTATTTTATCCTCCTGTATGCAGAGTTGCAGGACAAAACAAAACAGCGGGCGGTCCAAGCACATCAATCATAGAGGAGACAGCACATTCTAGACTGGGAATATAATTAAGTAGGAGATATAAAAATAGGATTCCCCATCCTGGCAAGTGGAAACATAAACCCACTGGCAGAGGAAGGGTAGAGAGGATGGTCCCGCTCCCGTGGAGTAAGTGCCGAGAAACCGAGAGAAAACAAAATGAATAGCAACCAGCCAAGGAGGGAGGTGGAAACCTATTAAGTGTGCGGGAAGGAAGAATTTGCCAAGACCTGATTTTAGCCTCTGGCTAGCGAATTTGGGGGCGAAGATACTGACAAATTATGTGAAAGATTGATACATGATTGTGTTGAGAGTTGATCAAATAAGTTTAGCCGCTGAGTTAGTCTCTTTGCTCAACAGAAAACAAAACATAACCACATCTTGGAAACAAATAGTTTTCCTTCACTGTCACCCTCGGTGAGAAATGGCGTAAGTAGCTCCCATGTCAAGGGCAGGAGACTGTAAAACAGGATCTGTTTTTAAAGGTACCTCTGGTTCACACTGTGAAGTGCTTTATTGCTAGGATTACATCCACTGTGCTTCTCTCCCTTAGACAAAATGCATTAAAAAAATTCATACCTATGCCTTGCATTCCTTAAGAGGTCCCGTGATGAAGTGAGAAGGTTTTTGAATAAAATATAATAAAATTATTTCCTACTCATTTCTCCACGTAACAAGTGCAGATCTGCAGGGATAGGAGGTGGGGGGTGTGAGGGGGTGAGGGAGCAGGTGTGTGTGTGTATGTGTGTGTGTGTGTGTGTGTGTGTGTGAGGGGACGGGGGGAGTGGGGGGCAGGTGGGAGGTGGGGGTCGAGGGTGACAGGGCACTTCTCTCAACTGGGCAAGCAGGAGAGCGCCAGCTCGAAGGTACCTTCCCTTAGTCTCTACGTAAAAGCTATCAATTTAGACCTGTCCCATGTATTGCCTTGTGAATGGAACAAGGCTTTGCGATCTTTAATTAAGGGTGAAAAACTCTTTGAACATCACGGCATTCATGTGTTCATGTGTGGAAGGCCTAGTGTTAACAAAAGAATTTAATCAAACTACAAGCCTAATAAAGAAGACATTGCTTGAACTAAATGATGTGGCTGCAGCCGGAGCTTGGAGTTTTACATTTAAAAAAGCGGGTCAGAGTGTTCATTCATCTTGATTAGCGATGCCAACCTAATTACTTCTGGAGGAAACAGTAATTAGCTGGAGTCTCACCTCATTAATCATGACATTCTTGTAGAAGACTATTTTTATCTGATAAATGGCTGGGATTGGAACAAGGTGTATATTTGAATTCTGGTTAATTGTACACAGCTTGCTGCATAGCATTTTGTGTTTGTAATCCTTTAACCACTTCCTTGCTGCGGGCCGCTGGAGGAACATTCACTGCTGACTTACATTCTTAAAGTGAAATTTTTAAAAATCTGACTTAATGAGAGGGTTGGTTCTTGAACAGATCATAGGTGGCATCCCAGAGACTCCTAGGACAGGATGAAAGTGAAGCATGGATGTGTAGACCAGGTCATTCAGAGTTGCTGGGGCAGACACTGGTGTCTGTGGAGAATTTGAAATGAATGGTATCATTGTGTAACCCACACAGTGGCTTCCATATGACTGGTTGCAGAGATGGTGCACATGCTGTGCGTTAGGCTCAGAATCTTAAGACATGAAGTTGGCTCCTTTGTACATCTAACTGGAGCTAACCTTATAACAGGTTGTACTTGGAACATAGGCTTGACTCAGTTGTGTCTAGAATCACCTAGTCCTGCAGTTCTGTGGTTCCTACTACTTTGTCCTTGCACCAAAATTCTAGAATTAAGCAGTTACTCAAAATAATGAATTTGCTGCTTCCTTCTGGTTCCTTCCCAGTTCACAAATCATCCAGCAAATCTCCAAATGAGCACCACTGAATAGAGACAGAGCCTCAAATTACTGCCTCTAAGCATGTAGAACACTCGCCTACAGCAAACCCTGATGTCAGAGAGGGCACTGAGTCACTCGTGCCCCATTTCAGGCACCTCCTTGGGCTTACATTGCAAGGCATTCAGGGATGACTACACAATCAGGCTTAAGAGACTGGTATATAAAATAACATTAATTGGGCATGGTGAGATGATGGCTCAGTGGATGATTCACTGTGCAGACCTAGTGATCTGATTTCAATCCCTGGAACCCTCTTAAAAGTGGGAGGAGAGAACTGATTTCACAACGTCATCCTCTGACTGCCAGACTCATGCTGTGGCAGAAATACCTGTATAGAGCACGCACATACATACTTCACACACAGTAATAATAAATAGAAAAAAATAATGCTAATTAAAACTGCAATGAAACATGGCTTTGTGTGTATGAAAATAGGGCTCATAAGGATTTTTCTGTGTTGTAAAAATGGTAGAGAGCAAAATAGTCATCACTCAATTTAACTATATACAATGTGAAATTATGCCCACAGGGACCAGGATGTCTACAGTGGGATTTATCTTGTCTTTTTGAAGGAGACAGGCCAAGAAAGGTAGCTCATTTCAGTCATCAGCAAGGGAAGAGTCAGATGAATCATGTGTGTTTATTGGTTGGCTTTTGTGGCAGTCTCATATAGCCCTAGGCTACCTAGCGAAGGGTGGCCTTGAACTTTCATCTTCCACCTCTACCTCCTAAGTGCTAGGATGCCTGGATTGCATGTTCAGTGAATGTGGTCCAAGACAGTAAAGTATATCTTCCTTTACAGTAATGTTGTCCTTGTCAGTGAGATAAAAATTCTTGAAATCTGTCTCATCCCCCTTTGCCTTGACAATGTGAGGAGAATGGACCCTGCCATCCTTTGCCTCAGTAACTCTGTCTCTAGACATCCATTGGATGGATTCTTTCTTTTTTGGGATTTAATCTTTGTATTGATTTGTTAGGATGGTTAATAAATCTCTCTTGACCCTTCAGTCCTAGGAACCATTCCTGTAGTATGAGGTTTCTGGCCTATCTGGACAGTGGTCCAGATGTTTGGACCCTCTCTTAGCCCCAAATAATCACACAAAGGCTTATATTAATTTCATGCTGTTTGGCCTATGGCTCAGGCATATTGCTAGCTAGCTCTTGCATCTTAATTCAACCCATTTCCATTAATCTGTCTTGCCATGTGGCCCGTGGCTTACTTGTGTTACTTGAATACGTTGATTCTTGGGTAGCTGGATGGTATCTCTCTTGACTCGGCCCTCCTTCCCCTATTTATGCTCTATTTTCCCTGCCTACTTCTAAGATGCCTGCCATAGGCCAAGACAGTTCCTTTATTAACAATGATATTCACAGCATACAGAAAGACATCCCACATCACATTCCTTTCCTCTAACTCAGCATGTCTGAGCCTGGTGTGGTCCTCAGTGTTTTATGCTCACTTTATCCAAACTTTCTGGGCAATCCATTGACTGTCAAAGTTCATCTTGCACATTAGCCATTACTATGTCCAGTGAAATAATACTGTTCTACACATGAGAAATGTAACAGGCTTAGGAATAAGTTTTATTAAAAAATTATTTTATGTATATGTGTGTCTTGTCTGCATATGTGTTTCTTAACTGCTGAGCCATCTCTCCAGCCCTGCATATGTGTTTCACATACACGCAATGTCCATGGGGACCAGGAGAGGGCATTGGATCCCCAGGAACTGGAGTTACCGAAAGTTGTAAAATGCCATATGCATTCTTGAAATTGATTTGGACCTCTGGAAGAGCAGCCAGTACTCTTAGCCTCTAAGCTGTCTCTCCAGCCATCTACAATTAGCTTCATAATCAACAGCAAAGCCAAGGTGCCATTGGTAAGAGGGGTCTAAACTGCCATGCCCAGGGCATTCTCATCAACGCCATTTTGAAGGGTTGAACCAAAATGTTCTTTCTAGTTGTCCTGTGTGTGGCTTGTCACGCACACTGTCCTCACATAGATGAGATTGTCACCATCACAGAACGATGGAAACTGTTGAGAGCAGCTTACCTAAATCTGTGCAGGGGGCAGAGGGAATGTCTTCATGCCTCTGAAACATTTTTCCTGACTCTCCAGTTCACAGGAAACTGGGCCACCTTAAAGACCTTGACTGGTGGACTCACTTATGGACTGTGACAGGTTTTATGCCCAGTGCACATTGCCACTCTGTATGTCCTGCAACAGGTAAGCAATCTTAGAAAATTCCAGGAGGTTCTGGCTCTACAGCTTCTAATACCTATCCCTCGGGCATCCATTCACTGACTCAACCAAATCTCGCCTCCTGCTGACCCTATACTGAATACATTAGGCATTCTTCAAAGGTCACCTGACCTTTTATTTGCTCTAAAATCTTTAGCTTATAACTTAATTGAACAGTTTTGTGAATGCATGCAGCATTCTATCATCTTTCTACTTCTTTTGAGTTTAAAATATTTCTTCCTTCAATTTCATCATATTTTTATATCTCTTATTATGTTATCTTAAGCTTGCTGGTTTTAGCTTAGAAATGATTGCCTAATAATAGTTTTATGGGTATAAAATACTTCAAAACCAGACACAGACACAACAACCAGGTGCTCTCTGAAATGAAGTGACAGTGTGACCGTCTGTACCAGCTCTTGGTGACAAAGTGGATTGTGTTTTTCTTTCTAAAAGTGAAATGATTCCTTTAAAATTTGAATTAAATTTACTTTACCGGTCACACAAACACGGAGTACCTGTCCTGCTGTCGGAGCTGAGGCTGCTGTGTTCTGAGAGGATTTAGTTGACAGATTATTTTTTGCTGAATTTGTTTGGTATATTATAAAAGCAGCAACAGGTACTGTGCAGGTTTGAGTGACAATGGCCCCCAAAGCCCTGGGTGTTTGAACACTTGGTTTTCAGTTTATGGCGCTGCTTGGGAAGGTCTGGGAAGCGTGGCTTTGCTGGAAGACGTGTGTTACTGGAGCCAGCATCGAGGTTTCAAAGCCTTGTGCTTTTCCCAGTCTCTCTCTTCCTCCCTTTCTCCCTCCTTACCCCTCCCACTCTCCTCCCTCCCCCCTCCCTCCATCCATCCCTCCCTCTCTCTCTTTGCCTCCTCCTTGCAGTTTGAGATGTGAGCTTTCTTCAGTTTGCTGATCAAGCCACCATGTCTGCTGCTTCTCTATGGATTCTTACTCTGTTGGAAACCCAAGTAGACCTCCCCCCCCCATATGTTTCCTTAGTCATGGTGTTTTTATCACAGCAATAGAAAAGTAAATTCTAGAATTACCGATTCTCTAAGGTAATTGCCATGGTCCCAGTAACTGTTTTCAGTGCTGTTCATACATTTCACTTCATAAAGTGATTTATTTAATTTTCATGACATCCTTATGAAGTGAACATGTTCTAAAATTGTGTATATGTGTATGTGTGTATGTGTGTATATGTGAGTGTATGTGTATGTGTCTGTATATGTGAGTGTGTGTATGTGAGTGTGTGTATATGTGAGTGTATGTGTGTCTATGTGAGTGTGTGTATGTGTGTGTGTGTATATGTGAGTGTGTGTATGTGTATATATGTGTGTGTGTGCTATGTATGTGCCACCCTGCACAAGTGGAAATTAGAGGGTAACATGTGGAAATCAGGTTTTTCCTCTCATCATGAGATCCAAGTTGGTCTTGGGGTTGAACTCAGGGTATCAGGCCTGACAGAAAGTGGCTTGATACATCCTGCTGTCCCCAAGGGAACTGTTGTTTTTATGTCTATTTGATAGATAAAGAGGTCAGTCACTTGGAAAGTGACAGCCGATCTGCAATTTTGAACACTCTGTTGGCTCCAGAGCTGGCTTTTGACTGCTCTGTCAGATGTGCAGAACTCCTGTCGTAGTGTCTGAACATAGAATGTTGCAGAGGAGGAAAGCATGTTGATTCATCATCCCCTTCCCAGACGAGCTGTCATTGTCCTCAGATGCATATATTTCTACATGCTTTTCTCAGAGCAAACTTGCTTTTGGTTTTACTCAGAAAATATTGGGAATATCTTTGCATGTGCATAGACATATTTACTGTGTCATTTTTACAGACTGCATTGCATTTGAGTATTTTTAGTCATAGTTTACTGAAACAATTTGTTTCTCATTAAGAGCAGTAACACGGTGCATCGTCCTGTGGAGACATCTCTGTTCGCACACTTACTGTTTCTCTAGGAGAAGTTCCAGAAGAGGAATTACCGGATTGAAGAAGAGAATGGATATTTTTAAGGCTTCTTCTTGCCACATTCTTGTCTAGAAATGCTATATCAGTTTATACTCCCACCAGCAGCATATGAGATGTCTGTTCTCCCACAACCCAAGCATCGTGAGTTGCCGGCAGGCTTTTCTCCTTAAATGTGCTCTCCACTTTGGATTCATGCTTTTTATGTGTTGTACTCTTACAATCTCACCTTCTACTATAGTCGCCCTGGTTTCTTCACTTCTCTATACCTTAGCTTTCTCTCTGTTGAATGAGGAAAGCCAGAATCACTCTTTGGGGCTTCAGAGAAAGAATGGTCTTCAAACACATATGAGAGGCAGAAAAGTGCCGGACCCAGAGGGCCTACTACTGTAGTTGATTTGTTAGTCATTGCTTTCTGCCTTGGTTTTTCACGTTAGATAACCCAGCTTTTTTGGTGGTTTTGAAATGTAATGGTACATGCTGTAGTCAGTCCATCAGGTTCAATCCATTGATCCACTTTTCTAGTTAGCTTGTTTTATTCCTTTTAAAACTGACTGATGTGGGGCTTGGAGAGATGACTCAGCAGTTATAGACACTTGCTGCTCTTGCACAGGACTGTGCTTCCATTCCCAAGACCCACACTGTGTGGTTCACAGCCCTCTGTAACCTTGGTTCTCCCTTTCTGGCCTCTGGGAACACCAGGCACACAGGTGGTGAACATACATACATACACTCACAATAAAATAAATAATAAACTAAAATTTGCTTTATGATGTGGGAATCATTTTTCTATCTGAAATATAAAGTTGAAATTAAAAAGCCCTGTTGTCTGATCTCAGATCACCAGATGAAGGTCATGACTGCTCATCTTGGTTTTCAACTTGACCCACCTGGGAAGAGAAAACTTTGATTGAGGACCTCCATCAGATTGGCTTATGTTTTGGGGGGCATTTTCTTGATTGCAAATAGATATACAAGGGCCAAGCCCACTGTCTGGTACCATTCCAAGGCAGGTAGGCCTGGGATGCTCCTTCTGGTTTGCTCAGCTACCTCCTTATACATTCCAGAACTTGAGTCCTCTGAAAGAACAAGAAGAGGACTTAGCTGGTGAATCATCTCTCCAGGCTCTGTACTTTCTCATTCCATAGTGTACATAGTTTGGAAAAGGCCATCAATTATTTAAACAAGTCAATGATGATAATGATGTTAGAGGCAGAGTTAAGGACTGTCATACCCCACTGGATAGTTTTCTTCAGGTTAACACTCTGTTTATGAGTTTGATCTGGCAATGAGAAAGAGCTTCACTGCACATGTTATTCTACCCCATATTTCTTACCCCAATAATGCATTTCTCAAAAATTTCTAGAAGATATTAGTACTTGTTCCTAAGCAAAAATTGATGCTGTATTTAAAAAAGTTTGTGAGGTGCTGTACACTGTGCTGTTTTCTTGGAGACTCACTGTGCCTCATATATTTTGCTGAGACAAATTTACATCTTGTTTAACTTCTTTTCCAATGTATTTGAGTGTGTTCCTTGCACACCTATGAATATCTTGTGGAAGTCTGTTCTTCACAGATACTAATTTGGGAACTACAGTACTCCCTGGGAGGGTAAAGAGAGAGCCTGTCAAATGCCTAGCTGAAATTTAGACACATATGTCCTCAGCATTTTTCTTGTCTTCTGCTCTAGTAATTTTATCAAGAGAGAAAATGAGTTAGGTCTGGCTTGAATTGTTATCACAAATCCATGCTGGCTCCAAATGGATTGAGTTTGATTTTTTTTCTCAATTCCTTCCTTGCCCAGAATCAACACAGAATTTTGAGTTTAATTAATGATACTTACCCTGTCCCATGCCTCATCTTTAAAGTGCTTTAAGTCAATATTAGCTTCTAATATCTTCTCTCCTCTGGGAGATTCCTTGGTGAAAGTTCCAATGAGGTCTACCACTCACTTCCTTTTGTGGTTCCTTCTTTGTGGATGTTAAAATGGGATGTACCTCATCAGAACTGAGGCTGCCATTTTGAGCAGGATTTCCCTAATCTTGGATTCTTGGTCCACCTCTGAATTTCCTCCTTTCATTTCTGGCTTACCAGTTATCACCCTCACAGGAAATAAACGTGTAAGGAGTAAGAAGTGCTTACCCCAGATTCCCTGCCACATCTGCACTTTCAGTGGCCCAGGATTACATATCTCTTCTTTTTAGTGTCCTTCAGTTTGGTGCGATCACACACGAAGCTCCTTGTGTGCTTAAAACTTGGTCTTGGGCTGAAGAGATAGCTCACGGGTTGAGAGCACTGACTGTTTTTCCAGAGGTTCTGAGTTCAATTCCCAGCAACCAGATGGTGGCTCACAACCATCTATGATGAGATCTGGGGCCTTCTTCTGTATACTGTATATATAATAATAAATATAAAAAACCAAAAAAAACCTCTTGATTTTATTTTGGATGTTAGCCTGCATGATGCTCTTCCTTCAGCTTCTCAGCATTTGCCTGTGGTAATGTGTCTGTAGCCTTCTCTTTCTCGATGGGACTCTATGTCGGAGTTCTGTCAGCCCTCTTTCTTTCTTTAGCCATAGCCTGTCCCAGAGTTACTAAGAAACTCTCCATTGATCTTCCTTGAAGTCACTTTTCTTAGAACTGAGTCTTCCTGTTAGTGGCTGAAGCATTTGCTCAGATGAGGCAATAGATTTGTTTCCTCTCCCACGGCCTTCCTTCCTGCCTTGTGTGGGGGTTGGAAATCCGTGTCTTCAAGAGCTCTACCACGTAACCGCATCCCCAGCCTGAAAGCATTCCTTCTGCACACCTTCCTTTCTTCATTCAGTTTTACTCCAGAGTGTGTATAAACTGTGTTTATGTATCTGTCCACATGTCTTCCTTAACTGTCCTCTATCTTATATTTTGAGACATCTTTCACTGAGCATGGAGCCTGCCAGTTAGGCTACCCTGGCTCACCAGCAAGCCTTGAACCTCCCTGTGTTGCCAGTGTTTGCATTACAGGCACACTTTACACACCCAGGTTTTTTCTGTGAGTCTAGGATTTGAACTCAGGTCCTTGAGTTTGCATAGCAAGCACTTTACTGACTGAACCATTTTCCTAGCCCCAGCCTTACTTATGCCCTGCTTTCTCTGTCCCTACCATCTCATCTTCCTTCAGAGAGATGAAATCATTATCTAAGCACATCATATTATCCATCTTATCATCAGAAGTGGCTGCAATCACCCAGCAAGCATTTGTTCTTGGCAGGCAACTTATATTTAACTTACCACACAGTACTAGAAAAGTGAGCACCATGAGGGTAATGCAATTAAAACAGGCACATAAATAAATAAAATCAATTAAGGCAGGTTTGTTGCAATAATTAGCTTGGTTTACAATAGAGCATTTGGAAGCTCACAGGCCTTCCATGCTTTAGAGTGATATCCATTATTTCTAGCTGTAGCTCATGAGTTATTCTGTAAATATAGTACAAGGAATGAGTTTTACTAATTGATTTTTTTGTTATAAATAATGCATTTCTGTAAAACACAATGGCTTTGATTTGTGAAATTCATTAATTGTTTTAGTTTTCCTTATTAATCATCCATGGAGTAATGGTGGCTCATGGTTTAGGTTACTGGATGCTATGAAGGGACAGGCCAAGGGGCTGATCTGAGAAATCCCGAGACACAGGTGTGACGTCGGCTGGGCAGGGAGGCTGCTTTGAAAATACTGTGGCTGAACAAACTTCTCACTGGAGATAAACAAGAAAGACTGATGTCATCCAAAATTTTGCCACTGAGATAATAGTCTTGACCTTTTCTTTCATCAGTCTCTTATTTTGAAATGTTGTCTTTGGCACTGCTGTTAAAATGAATTGTTTCCCCTTTATGTCTGTCAATCTATCTACTTATTTATCTTCTACTTATGTGTCTATTCAGAACTTCCAAATCCATAATGGCTCACCCTGTTGATATATATCTCACCATATATAATTACATTTTTATTGTACTCTTAAATTAGCATGTATAATGCATGCTCATGTGTGTGCAGGTACCACAGGCCATGAACGGGCATGTGTGTAGAGGCTAGAATTTGATACCAGGTTCTCCTTTACTAGTCTCTAATTTTCAATATTTAATTTTATTTTGGAAATTTTATTTTTATGTGTGTATGTGTGTGCGCGTGCGCACACACACACACACACACACGCACACGCACACGCACACACACACACACACACACACACACACACATGCGTGCTTACCTGTGTATAGTGCCCTTAGAGGCCAGGAGAGATCATTTTATTCCCTTGGGGCTGGGTTACACGCAGTTGTGAGTCTCTTTGCTTGATGGTGGGAACTGAATCCTAGTCCTCTGCAAGGGCAGCAGTGAGCACTTTCCTTAGTCCCTAGAAACAACGAAGGGCTTGTTATTTTGTTGAGCTTTTCAGAATATCATAATTCAATCAACCATTTAGACTCAGGAATTCTGAAAAGCAGTCCTGGATTCCACAAGACCTTAACTTGAAGGATTATATTCTCATCAGTATTCAAATTTTTATTGTATCTCACAGTAATTCTATAGTCTGTGATTTTGCTTTTTTCAAAATATTTTTAAGTTATTTATTGAAAATTTCATATATTTATACAATATATTCCAATATATTCATTTCCTCTTTCTCAACACCTATCCATTTACAACTTTGTCTTCTTTATTTGTTTTTATAGTCCACTGAGTATAATTAGTACAACTCATATGGACATGGGTGAAGGGTCACTCACTGGAGCATGGTTTGCCTATCTGGGATTACCCATAGAGGAAACAGTCTCTTCCTCCCCTAGTGGTCATCAACTGTATCTGCTCAGATACAGGTAGGATTTCTGTTTCCCTCCCACATCTGTTCCGGAATGTTACATGGTTTGATCACAGCTGTTGCACATTCATGAGTAGAGTATGTCATGTCCTGTTAAGTCAGCAAGACGTTGTTTTGACCCCTTTCTTCTGACTTCTGGCTCTTAAACTTCTTCTACCTTTTTTATGATGTTCCTCAAGCTTTTCATCATGTCTTCTACAACAATGAGAATGTTCTTCAATATTACGGTCTTCCCAAGTGTATCCTATCCAAGTGTAAGGTTTTTGTAGGTCTCAAGCATCACTTCTTTGTAGAGATTCTTTTGAGAAGCATCCAGCAAATTCCACTCTTCCCAAATAAATTCAACATGTACATCATCATAGGTTACTGCATCCATAACCTGGTTTCCCAGCTCAGCTATGTGCTCTGCTCAGCTCACTGCAGCAGCACAAACAGCACACCACAATTTTTTTTTTATTTTAAAAACAGTTCTTGATAATGTGAAGGGAATCTGGAAAATTGAGATTAGGCAACAGAAGTCTTCATGCCCCATGAAGTCTTTCCTCCCTAGTGCCTCTGACTCTTCTGGATTGGATCTAGGCCCATGTGTTAGAAGCTTGGTTCTCTGCTCGGCATTATTGAAGCTATTGAAACCTTCAAGAGGTACGAGCTAGTGCTAGTTCTTTGGGTCAATGGTAACACACCTTTAAACAGGATGGTGAGATTCTGGATTTCACTTCTGCTTTCTCCACAAGCAACAAGAACAGAAATTCTTAGTCTAGAACCACCCAAACTGGGATCCTCAAGCATTCTTTTTTATCTACGTGCTGATCACTTAGTTCCTCATTGAGTGACAGGCACCTTAACACTAACTGGTGTTCCCTCATGTGCTGTCACGATTCCTCCTCATGGTGGGAGCACAGAGAGCAGAGAACCCTTTGTAGTGTAAGGAGTACAGAGACAAGGGAGATCAGAGCCCAGGCAAGACTGGCATCTGTGAACGGCTGGGTAGGTGACTTTGCTCTTTCCTCTTCTAGGACAGTCTCAGTGTGACTGAGGGCCTTCTAATGATGATAAAAGGAGGCTAGGCAATCATATATAAATTTAATTTTTTCAGACAGTATATTTTTATCAGTCTTTTTCCTTCCAAGTTCCACTCAGCCCCCTCCCACTTTCCTAAACTCCCAACTTTGTTTCCTTTCTCTCTGTATTTAAGTATATAGGGCAGAAAGAGCTATTTATTTGGAAAAACAAAACTATTCTACCCTAGATTTTTATATCTAACCAAATTTTAAAATTGGCTATTTTATTGGTGTATAATTATCCAACTTGTAGTTAATAATGTAATTTCTAGAAGTAATTGAGCTAGGAATAATTTAGCTGCAAATTAAAAAGAGCCCATTAAATGTGAGGTATGTCACAAACATTTTTTTTCTAGTTCTTGTATCTATCACAGAGGGTGTGGGACATTTTAACACTTTGACATTAGAAATTAGGGCTGTGGGTCACTGGAGCAGTGCTTGTTGAGGCTCAGTTCCCAGTGATGAAATAGAAAAGAAAAGAAAAACCCTAAATTTCAGGAACATCAGAAACTTTCCTAATGCCACATAGTTGAAAAGTTTCAAGTTTAAATCCATTCATTTTCTGTTTCCTTCAAAGCCTACCTCCTCTCCCTTCAATATTGTGTCTCTTTGTAACAGAGAACTCCCACTACTCTGCCTGTCTTTAGGCTTCTGGTTCAACCTAGGTGTGGTGCTGTCCATGTATTATTTTAATTCCCCAGGGAAGGTCTTGACTTCATTGGATTTTCAAGTGCCTAGAACTAGAGCTGCCCAGCATTTTAAGAAAGAAAAAGACCTGCCACCATGCTTTGGAAGTTTGATCATGGCAGTAAAATGCTTTTGGGTGTGCTTTGGAAAGCAACTGCAAAGCAATTAACTTTGCCTGGGAAGGAAGAAGGCATGCAGGTGGTAAAAATAGATTTGAAAAAAAGAAAGACTCATAAAAGAACATCGAAATATCAAGGGATTCCTGAGACGGCTCCGGGGTGTTTAGAAGATATGGATGGGTCTATTTTCAATCACACCCAACTTTTCTTCTCTTTGTGTGTAAGCTTCTGGGGGTACATACATATTCTTTTTTCATCTAGGGACACCCAGGGCTTGCACAGGTATTCAAACAGGTTTAAATGCTGCACCAAACACTTAATAGATGCCTTCTGAGACAATTAGTTCAAAGGCCAGTTGTACTAAGAATAGAAAGATGTCAAAAGTTTTTTCTGTATGTGCATGTTCATATGTGTGGGCACACATGCTCATATGTGCACATGTGTGTGGAGGTCAGAAGTCAACTTTCTTCACCTATTTTTTTTTTTTTGAGATGGGGTCTCTCAATGTCATGGAGCATATTGAATAAGTGAGACTGTCTGGCCACCGAGTCCGGGGAATGACCTGCTTGTCTCTGCCTTCTTAGCATTGGGACTATAAAACTATATACCACTGCCTATCTTTTATGAAATCTGGGATCTGGGGATCAAATTCAGGATCTTGTAAGGCGAGCAATTTATTGACTGAGCTTTCTACCCAGCCTCAGGATACAGAAATAAAAGATTTTTTTTTAAAGTGAAGTAAGGTTTGGCTTCTAGAATCAGTGGCCATGTTGTTTATGGGTCCACTGCTCTTCCATCCAGTTTATTTGGAGAGCTAGAAGATTGTCAGAGCTAGCATTTGCACTTTGTGGGTATAGCACCAAAACCAATCTTTAGTCACATTCTCTGCAATCGCGGCTGCTCTCGGTTGCTGTTTCAGTATCAGACAGTGTCTGGTGCATTCTACAAAACTGTACAGAAGGTGAAATAGGACTTTAAGAAACAGCTCCCAGTCACACATCAGTCAAGACCACCATGCAATTAGTTTCCCCAGCAGGAATCCTGACAGGAATGCCATGCCCTAACCAATGCAACCACTAACTAGGATCTTGCAAATCATCAGCCTTGAGGTGAGTGAGGGGAGGGAGCTGTACCTGTTTGGAATATGCTTGAGAAGCACAATGTGCAGCAGCCTCCTTCCCAACCAGCAGAGTGTGGAGCACAGAGCTAGGATCTACCAGAGGGAGCAGCTTGTTCATGTGATTGGTGGTCCTCAGTAATGTGTGTAGGAAGCCTGCCATGGTACCAGCAATCATATAGTAAAAGCTGTGTACACGGCAGTGGACTTTATCTCAGTCCTCATGCTTGATGGCTTTGACTGGGAGGCCACTTCCAGGCCTAATATGCATTTTGTGAAATAGGAAAAATCCCAAAGAGGCTTTTATAAAGGAATAGAATTCTTCCTGTCTCTGTAGGTTTCCCCATCATGATCTTGACCCCTTTGCTTATATAATCCATCCTCACTCTCTTTGACTGGACTAGAAGTTTGGGCCAGAATTCTGTGCCTTTTTAAAGTTTCTGTCACTTAACTTTTCTTTTTCTCATTTATTCATTGTATTTAATTCTTAGAACTGGATGGCACAGTAGCAAATTCAGTGGAATTTAAGGAGACCAAATGCAGATGGATACTGGTTGAGCTACTGGGAGCTCGTTGGCTCTGAACTGACAGTTGGAAACTGCATGGGACTGAACTAGGCACTCTGAATGTGGAAGACAGTGTGTGGCTTGGGCAGATTGTGGGGCCTCTGGCAGTGGGACCAGGATTTATCTCTAGTGCATAAACTGACTTTTTGGAGCCCATTTCCTATAGAGGGATATCTTGCTCAGCCTTCATTTGGTGGATGGGTTTACTCCTGCCTCAACTTGATATGCCGACTATATTGACTCCTTATGGAAGACCTTACCCTCTCTGAGGAGTGGACGAGGGGTAGGGTGGGGAGAAGCTGGGGGCTAGTAGGAGGAGGGGAGGGAAGGGGGACTGTGGTTGGTATGTAAAATTAAAAAAAACCCTTTTAAATAAAAAAGAATTCCTCCTGCGGCAATATATGTTTAATAAAAATAGTCTGGAATATTAGAGGATGGAGTCACCCACAGACAAGCCATGAAGGTCAGGGAGTAGTGACCCACACCTTTAATCCCAGCACTTGGAAGGCAAAGGTCCTCTGGATCTCTATGAGTTCAAGGCTGAACAGAGCCAAGTAGTGATAGCATACATCTTTACTCCTAGCTCTAGAAAAGGTGAACCAGAGAGTAGAATATCTGGGCAGGGAAAGAAATATAAGGCAGGAGAAGGTAGAAATCAGACCTTTGACTGTGTATCAGGTCAGACTGAGGACTCATGGAGATAGGACCTACCCCATTCAATATAAGGAAGGATGTGATTTGTTCCCTATGTCTCTGATATTTATGCTGTTCTCCAATATCTGACTCTGTGTTTTATTATACCCTAAATATAATTTGTGCAACAGCTGGCACCCAATGTGGGACAAGAACCTGAGACCCTGAGATTAAGAGTCTCATGCTTTACTGACTGAAATAAATACATTAAGTAGAATTTGTGTAATTATACAATCCATGGAAATATTTCAGAGTCATCTCTTTGGATCTAGAAGCTGGTGCCATAGGTCACTGGTTTTCAAACTCTGATGGACACCAGAATGACCAGAGAAACTTGATAAAAATGTAAAAGTAGTACTTACTCCCTCTTATGGCTGCTCTTGCCATCACTGGAGTTCCCAGGTGACTTCAGGATCTAGCCAAGTTAGAGAGCCAACATCCCAGATGATGGCTGAGATGATGTTCTTTTTGCATTCTTGGTGATTACACATACCCTTTCTATTCTATATACTGAACCCCATGTTTGTTGATCCTTTTGACCTGACCTTGTCCTGACTCTCTAGCACATCCCATCTATCATTGTGTTTTTCAGAGTCTGCTCCTTCCTGTCTCCTCAAATTTGTCTGCTGGACCACAGAGGGTCCTGTTCCTCCTATAAAGAGAACGAGGCATGGGAAGGCAGTCAGGCATACCACACATTTATTATGCACTGTGTTGATCAAAAAGCAATTTCAAACTTCCCTTTGTTTTACAACTATATCAAACATTGTGATATTAATACAATTCATTAAAATACAGTTTTGATTCCAGATAGAAATCAGTTTATTAGCAATTGGCTCACAAAATAGTCAGTAGGTTCTGTATTAGTCTGTGTAATCTGTCACAATCAAGGGAATTAAAAACAGGTGGGCAAGTGTGTTTCCACAGGGACATCAATCATCACTCTGTAACTGGTGCTTGGGATCTGGGCACAAGTTTCTAGGTTCTTGGCTTCTTACTCAAAGGGTTGAAAAAAATAGTTCATACAGTTTGGTAACAGTAGCATGATACTTTGTGGAAAAGCAGTAGAACGGTTATAGATGGATACACTGTGAGACAGACAGCAGGCCATATAAATGGATGTACTCAAGGACCCTAGGCTGCAGCTTTGGGATCTCTTTATGGGGCCTGAAAGGTGGGCTGGTTAATAAGTAGTGTAGGTTTTGCTTCTCTGCTTTGATTTGGTCATCATTTGCTTTTCCCGCTGCACATGTCTCCTCCCATAATGCATCTGATTTTGATCCTTTCCATACCCAGTTATGGTGAATAGGGGGTTCTCTGTATGATGTTCTTAGAAGACACAGTCCTGCCCAATACATGCACCCAAAAGAAGCTCAGTGGGTAAAGGTAAAGGCACCTGCTGTTGAAACCGATGAACTGAGTTCAGTACCTGGGCCCCACAAGGAGGAAGGAGAGAACCACCTTTCTCAAATTGTTCTCTGATCTCCACATACATGTTAGAGCACATGCCACTGCTACCAACAAATAAGGAAATGTATCACAACAATTGTTAACAGTACCTGCTTTCTGTTTATGTCAGTCTAGGCTCATTTCTTCCTATTATACATAGAGGAGGTGTGGCCAGTGCCTTAACTTAAAAAATTTTATTTTATATTTATGACTTTTTTCTATGTGTATATATGTCTGGTGCCCTTCAGGCCAAAAGAAGGTGTCAGATCCCTCGGAACTCTGTGTGTGTGTGTGTGTGTGTGTGTGTGTGTGTGTGTGTGTGTGTGTGTTGGGTCCTCTGCAAGACCAGCAAGTTTCCCAGCCCACAACACCCAGGTGAGTATCTCTTGAGCCACGGCTTGATTTAAGAATGAAATCTAGACTTTTGAAAAATAGGACAGTCATCTTTTAGGTAAGCTTCCTGTGATATTATTTATTATTAAAAAAAGTTTGGGGCTAACATTCTGGAAATACCTCCAAATCCAATACTCTTTTCTGGTAATTAGTGAATAGCTACAGACGACCCACTAAAGGCAGGGTTGGCATCCAGAGCTACAGGTTACTCACCTGAAGGCAGGGTTGGTGGAGACAATCAAGACATGTTTGAAGAGATGACCACACCACCTCAGGAGGAAGAGGTCAAGGGAAGATTTGGAGTCAGACTCAGCGTCATTCCTGGGAGAGAGTGCTGGGTAACTTTACTGCCAACCTGACTGGATTACAAAACACTAATGGCATCAGCAAAGTTCACCGTGGGCAACTATGAGGATGTTTCTGGAAAGAGGAAACTGAAGGGGTTGAGAGAGCTTGCTGTCCTGAATGTGGGTGGCACCATCCTGTGGGTGGGGTTCTAAACCAAATGAAAAGGCAAAATGGAGGCAGCTGAGCAGTCGTGGTCATCTCTGCTTCTCATCCACAGAAGTGTGAGCAAGCAGCCACACGCTCCTGTCAGCCACTCAGTCACACCTTCTTCCATGATGAACCATACCTTCAAATCATCACTTTTTTTAGGAGAACCTAACTAAGTGTCTCTCCATTAGGATATTAAAAAAAAACAGCAACAGTAGAACCCCCAAAGCTTTGTCCCTACTATGTTCTAGCATAGGTGTGTGTTTTCAGACCCGCAGGAAGGCACATCCTGTTCTGGAGTGTCCACAGGGCTTAGAGCAGTGGGCTGGGGACTTTTTCCATGTCACCTTAGAAAGTTCTCAGAGAACCTTCACAAAGCAGGGGGCTAGTCTTTTCACAACATAATAATATATTTTCAGCTTAATCCTGTTTAGGAACTGGTATCCCATGTCCTGAGTAATACAATAATCCAAGCCACACACCTCCAAGTCACAAAGTCCAAGATGAACCTTGTTTCCAGTGGCCTACTAATTAGTAACAAAACAGGCTTGTTATCTTTAATGCTGTGGATAATCAGCTTGCAGATATTTAAAGATTTATTCCTGCTGTTCTCATAGGAGATTTCATGATGCCTGGAGAAGAAAGAATAAAAGGGAAACATTTTAGGGAATATTATCTTGCTTGTGGTGTTCAGTTATGTAGAGACAAAAATCACACACAGATATACATGTCCATTAATTTTGTTTTCTTAACCACATTGGCCCTAGGCTAGGAACGTTTACACCAATTCTATCTTTCATGTTCTTTAATGTGTGGAGGTACCATGTTGATATGATAATTATCCCAATTTAAAGTCAGTTGTGATCAGACTTTTAGATGCAGAAAATAAGCTAAGATGCTTGTTTTAAAAACGTATATTTAGAGCCTGGGAAGATGGCTGGTTCAGTGGTTAAGAGAGCTTGCTGTCCAGTCATGAAGAGTGGACATCAGATGCCACATCCATGTTGAACGGCTCACAGACCCTTCTAACTCCAGCTCTAGGGGCATCCAGTGCCACCTCTGGCATCTTTGGACACTCACATACTTGTGCACAGACACACGTAAACACAGTGAAATATGTCTTAAGGGAATATTTATAGGTTTGAGCTATGAATTTGTGATCCAGTCATTGCTTCTGGTACAGGCAATTCAGAGTCCAGTCTGTGAGAAATCCTTCATAGATGGGAGGGCACTGTGAGGCCATAACAGGCAGCATCTCAGAGCATTGGTGCAGTGACCAAGAGCAATCCAGCAGTAAGGCTGTTTCCTTGCCCAATTTCATCTTTCCCTCAACCTCCAGTCTTCCATCTCCAACCCAAGTTCCCAGTGGACTCTCCTCTACCATCCTTCAATCTGTTTGTGAAATGAAGGAGCAAGGCCTTGATGACTCATTCCCAGTTTGGCCTCTCAGGAAAGGCTGGAGGCTTTGTTCACAGGTCTCACATTGCAATTCCAGAAACCTCAAATCACACTAGAAGAGACAAACTCAGTCTGACTTAATGAACACTTCTGCTTAAGGCCTTTTGAGGAAATGTGAATTCTAGTCTGTGCACAAAGGTGTATGCCGTGAACCACAAAACCATAAGTTGGATAAGGTTTCAGTAAATGATAGGTCATGCAGCAAGGGGGTATTCATACTCTTTTAAAAGTATTTATTTTATGTAATGTGTATGGATGTTTTGCCTGCATGTATTTTTGTGCATCATAGGTGTGTTTTGCCTTCAGAAGCCAGAATCCCTTGGAATTGGAGTTATATAGTGTTTTAGCTGCCATATAGGTACTGAGAAAATTCTGGAAGGGCAGCCAGTGCTCTTAACCTCTGAGCCATCTTCCTAGCCTCTTCATACTAATTTCTGTTATATGCAAAATGGTGTTGGATTCTCCTTATTTGCTCCCATTCTTACTTATTTAGTAAAATATCATTGTGAATCTTCTATGTTCTAGGTGCTGGTCAGCGCATAGCATCAAATAACACAAAGTCCCAGCCTTCATCAAAGCCTAGCAGAGCTCCTGAGCACTGCCAGCTAGACGCTGGAACTGAACATGAACCCTGTGTAAGAACAGCAAGGGTATTAACTGCTGAGCCATCTTTCTGGCCCCTTTCTTGGCTTGTTTGAGACAAGGTGTCGTACTTCTGCTGTGCACCCCAGAATGGTGGCCCATGAGCTTCTGGTGATGCTCCTGTCTGTTTCCATCTCACTGGAATAGTCTGGGATTACAGATGTACACTACCACATGTAGCTTGTTTAAAAAACACAGATAACTCAGGTTGTCTGTCCTCCATAGCATGTACTTCTATTCACTAAGCCATCTTTCTGACCCCTACAAAATGTTTAAGTAACAGAATTCACAGGAGGCATGACATAGCTCTTGTTTATAGTCAAAAGGAGTGATTCTATTAATTTATTTATCTAGTTTATTTATTACTTATGACTTCACACACCTTATAGAAATAGTACCTGTGGAAATAAAGTTGATATCTTAATCATCATTTAATCTTTATTTTAGAAGAAGTTACAGATATGCAATACTAGTCAAATACCAATTGCACAAATAATTATTGAAATAGGCCTACAAACAATTAAAACTGGTTTAAAAGTAATATAATAAAATATCTCACCCAGTTGGGAGTTGATGGTGACAAAAAAATCAGAGAAGCAAAGATTGAGCCTTATTTTAAAGGGCAAGTTTTAATTAATGAGGCCCTAGCAAGGGAAAGAGTTGAGCCAGGGAGAGGGTTCAGGAAGGCTAGCACGGACCTCCCTAGGTGGGAAGGAAATGACACTTCTGAGCGTCTGAGAATACTAGCTTTAAAAATACCCAGTCTGACCTGAAAAGAAGAAACTGAAGGACCAGGAGTTCAGTGTCCATCTTTGGTTACACAGTAAATTGGAGGTCAGCCCAGGCTATGTGAGATCCTGATTTTTTTTTTCATTGAAAATAACTGGACTATCATGACTATCAGGAGATGATTGCTAGAGGCAGAATCACATGTTTGTTCTAAGGCTCAGGGCCTGTGTATGGGGGACAAGGACTCGTCCTTGGCCACTGAGTGTGTGGATGTGCAAGCCATGCTCAGCCTTTCTGGGTCAGGCTCTCCTTGCACAACTGGGGAAACAGACAACTCACTCCAGCTCTGTCCCTTCTGTCTGAGGTGATGCTGCTTTCCTGGGAGGTGACAGTTCCCTTAGCCTTCTTGTTGATATGGTGCCACTAACGGGCAGTGGTTAGAACCTGAAGTCCATTCCACAGGGACAGCTCTTCCACTGACTAGTTTAACAAATCTCTGGATAGTTTAGGGTAGGTAGGGTTTTATCACTTAGAAAAATTGGGTTGTAATGTAGTTTTTATGATGGTTTCTCTTGATCTAATTATATCAAAGAAGTTAAAAATTAATCAATAATCTTTAGTACCTCAAAAATACTTAGCCCAATTAAAATCGAATCAATATCCATACAAATCCAATTTCTAATTTTGTATAAAAGCTTATGAGGTACATTTATATACCATCTTGATTACCTCTCCCTTTCTTATTTAAAAGTTTTTTTTATTTGGTTTGATTGCTTTGCTTCCATCTCTCTATGTCTGTATACCCTGTGGGTGCCTGATCAGGCCAGATGAGGGCTATGGATCCCCTGGAATTGGAGCTCCAATGGTTGTGAGCTGCCATGTGACTGCCAAGAGCTGAACCTAGGTCCTCTCCAAGAGCAGCCAGTGCTCTAACCACTGAGTCGTCTCTAGCTCTCCTCTCTTATTTTTGAAACAGATTCTTTTTACAATTCTTTTTTATTTATTTGCCTTGGTGTTTGCCTGGAACTGGAACTACAGACAGTTGTTAACTGTGATGTGGGTGCTGGGAATCGAACCCGGGTCCTCTGGAAGAGCAGAGGGTGCTCTTAACCGCTGAGCCATCTCTCCAGCCCCCTCTTTTTACAATTCTTATGCTAACCTAGAACTTGAAATCCTCCTGCTTTAGTCTCTATTTATCTTTCTTCATTACTGCTACAGTTGCCTTAGCCCAAACTAAATCATAATTGTTTCTTTTCTTGGATGACGGTGCTCCTATAACTGGTCTTTGGTCCATTCTTGCCTTCCTCATAGCCCACTCCCCATGCAGTAGCTACTACAATCTTGTGACAATGTAAATCAGATGATTCAATTCCAACATCGAGAACTTCCTTTTACATCTAGTTCTTGAACTCTGCAATAGACACAAATAAAATGTTAAGAAATACAGTTGGGCAGGCAGAATAAATTATAGCATCTGCAGCACAGCTGCCTCTTATTCACAATGGCTTATTTCATGTTTCATGGAGAACCAGAAAGGAGACAGTCAAAGTCTCTAAATATGAAGATATTATAGGAAGACAGAAAGGCTGTATTATCTTGCTTGTCACACATGTATGTCACATTGTATCTCAAAAGTATGTACATTACTACATATTCTTAACTAAAAAATTAAAATAATATAATACAAATGAGTCTTTTGTACATCTATGAAAGATATTTGATAAATAAATTTGATAAAAAGCTGAACAATATAACTATTTATTACACTCTATGGATTTATGAGTAGTCAAGTCGTTAGTTATATTGTTCAGCTTTGACTTTGGGCCATTCTTGCATTCTGAAGCCTGTTTCGTTGTGCTTATACTAAACACATCTTGTACCTGGAGTGAAGTATCCTATAGTTCTTATACTCTGATGAAAATGTTATTGGACTTTACTATGTTCAAATAAATAATCACTGTTTTCTAGTTTTAGTGTTGCTAGAACAATCTCAGAAGATTGTCATATATTTTTCAAGGGTTTTATAAAATCTTGAAGCAACATGATCTGAAAATTCTGGGTTTGGGGGAGCTAGAATACTCAGCAACTTTTTTCCTCCCTAAACTCTTATGAATTCTTGGCTTTTTTTGTTCCTCAGTTTCCCTGCAGTTAAGAAGATAATATAGGCACTTCTCATTTTCAAGCAATGTAGGACTGGCAGGTCAGATGCTTCCAGTCTCACAGTTATGCCTTAGAGATGCTGGGGGAGTCTTGGGAAGAATCTATGGACTCATAGGGAGCCATCATCTCCTGGTGGCTGTCAGCTGGGATGGTATGAGGCCACAGTGAGGACTTCTTTCTTCTTAATGTAATTTTCCCATCAACCTTCCTCAGTGTCTGAAGTGTCTATTGCAAGAATTGTTCCTTTGGGTTAAGAGGTTATCTCCAGGGAGACATGTTGAAAATTAGTTCCTTGTGCAGAAAACACATGAGCACCAATTAACACATCTGCACCAACTGGATGATTACACTGAAGTTGTCTTTCAGAAATAAACTTGAGCTGAGGGAATGGAATATGTTATCTTGCACTCTTTCCTCCACGAATCCATCCACCCTTGAAACAGTTACACAGAGCTTCGATAATGAAGACTCCTGTTAAGTCAGGGAACTAAACCACTAAACAACCAACCAAGCAACAAAACGCCAGCCTTTTGTCAAACAACTGTCAATGTGCAGGGGTGGATGACTCCTCAGAAATCAGACTACACAGGCAGAATAAATCAATAGGTGAGATTTTACAGCCAGGAGTAGCTTGTGTGGATATGGAATGCTGGGAACAGCATTTTGGAGATGAGAACATTTTACTCAAACTTCATAGAGACTTGAGTATAAAAAAAAATGGACAGAGACATCATAATGGTGTTTAGAGTAGGAAGGTTCTGAGAGACTGCTGTAAGCCAGGGCACAAGGAATTCTGCTGAAGAGTCAAAGCAGTAGAACACTTGGAAGGTAAGCTATAGAGTTCTAGCAGTTGATTTACTGAGATGTAATTGGACTAGAGTAAAACATAAGTGCTGTTTGATTGGTTATATGTATACATTAGTGGTACAGTGAATATGTCCACCAAAGGTTTCTGTGTACCTCTTGGTTGGTTCTCACGCTCATCCCTTTAGACAATCATTCATCTGTTTTCTATCACTATAGACTGGTTTGCATTTTCTATCAGTGCAATTGTACCATATTGTTGTTTTCTTGTATTATAGCTTCATTTGCATAGCATAATTATTATTAATTTGAGAGAAAATACATGGCGTCATTGTGAGTCTAGCTTACTTCACTTAACATGATGATCTCTAGTTCTATCCATTTTCCCATGAGTGACATGATTTCATTCATTGTATGGCTGAATATTACTTGAGTGTTTATAGACACCATGTTTTCTCTGTCTTTTGTCTTTGGTCATCTGAGCTGATTCTCTAGGCTCCTTATGATGTTGCTGTAGTTAACATGAACATGCTCAGTGGACTCTCTCTTTGATTTCCTTGGGTGAGTATACAGGTCTGGCTATGCCATGAGCTGCATTTCTAGTTTTCGAGGAAGCCCCATGCTGATTTCTTGAGTCCTGCCCATGCTTTAGTTGGGCTGTTCATTCCCTTCGTGAAGTGAGGGTTTTGTTATATTCAGTTTTGACAGAGTCTTAGCATCCCAGGCTGTCCTTGAGCCCACTGTGCCCTGCAGGCCAACTGCAAGCCCAAAGAGGTGATCCTCCTGTTTTAGCCTGTGAGTGCTGGGGTTACAGAAGTGTAACCCATGTCTGACTTTATTGGTTTGTGAGTTACTCAGGTACACAATCTTTATTGACTATTTGATTTACAAATTTCTTGTTAGACTGTGAATTCTTTCATTAAAAAGTAGCACCTGAGGAACAGATTTTAATTTTGCTGAGTTCCACTGAGTCACTTTTTAAAAGGATGGTTGTATCTGCACACATCTTTGTTGCTGAGGAATCTTTGTATAATCTAATGTCAAAAGCTTTTCACTTTTAAAGAAGCCACAGTTTTTAAAAATTAGTTTTTATCTTAAATTTACATATATATGTTGATCTTAAGTTTACATTTTGGGTTCAGTTAAACAGTTATTTTTATTTGTTATGTACAAGTGCTTGCCTTCATGTGTGTATGTGCACCATGCTCACTCACTCATGTGGAGGCCAAAAAGGCCACCAGATGCCCTTGAGCTGCAGTTACTGGATAGTTTTATGATTTTATGTGGATACAGGGAACCAAATTTGGTTCCTCTGTAAGAGAAGTAAATGCTCTCAATTGCTGCCCCACCTCTGCAGCCTCTGAAATTCATTTTTCTATATATGATATGAGGTAGGATTAAAGTTTCTTTTTTAATGGACTATTTGATGGAAACAGTGCCATTTTTAGAAAAGGTTACTCCTTCCCCCTTTCCCTCATTCAGCTATCTTTGTATATTCTCCAGAACTCAAGGTTTGCACATGGGTAGAGGTATATTTATCATGGCTCATTAATCTATTTGGAGATCTTTCGTTAACAAAGACAGCTGTGCATTCTTTCAAGAGCTTATAATCAGGCTTTTCTTCTTTTCTGGTTGGATATATCACATTTGTTAGGACTGTGTGTCAGTTTCTTCACAGAAACTCGCTGAGATTTTAGCTAGGACTTAGCTAGGATACACCATTTTGTAGAGAATTGACAAACAATGACAAAAGTGTGTGTCTGTGTTTATATGGGTCTCTGGTAAGTGATCTTAGCATCTTTCTCTTATTTTCATTGTATAAATCTCAAACATATTGATAAGATGTGTGCTGAAGTGTTTCATACCTTCTATGTTATTGTCAAAACAATTAATTTTTATTTTCAGTTTTTCATTGGCAATATAGAGAGACATTATCTTGAGTTGTGTAGTTTTATCTTATGAAATTTGCTTACTTATTTAATATTTTAGCAGCTGCTTCATTTCTTCCATTGAATTTCCCACACAGTTCTTCATAGTGTTTATAAATAAAAATAAATGTTTATGTATCTCCTTCCCATCTGGTTGTCTTTAATTTCTTACCTTTCAGAAATGGCTGGAGTCCTGGCTGTGATGTGGAATCAAGTGTTGACACCAAACAGTCTTGCATATTCTTATCTTAGGGAGTATTGTCTTTAAGCACTTTAGTGGATGAAATGTGTTTTATGAAATCAAATTCCTATGTTAAAATCCTAACCTTCAGTACCTCAGGTTGACTGTTTGCAGAGAAAGCCTTTTGAGAGGCAGCTGAGGTAAAACTGGGCTGTAAGTTGGGCCCTAATCCAGTACAACAGATGTTAAAAAAGGAGAAGTAGGGTCTCAGGTGTATTTGAGTACAGAGAAAAATCAGGTGGAGGCAGAGGGAGAAGATAAGAACTTAAAGCAAAGGGGCGAGGCCTCAAGTGATGCCAGCGCAGCCTCCAGAGCAGAGAGACTAAGGTCTGCTGTTGAAGCTACCTTGCAGCCGACAGTATTTTGTTTTGAAGGCTCTTACTGTCTAGTAGAACACCTTAAGTATGATGTCAACCAGAGGCTTTGTAAGTGACCACCATCACTTTCCATTCTATTCCTAGCTTATGGAAAGTTTTTTTTTTTTTTTTTTCAACCAGGAATGTATATAGGATTTGTCAACGTTTTTCTGGATTTAGTGAGACCATATGGTTTTTATTTTTAGTTTTTATTTTTTGCCATGCTGAGGATTGAACCAAGGGTCTCACACATGCTAGGCGAGTGCTTTACTACTGAACAAAACTTCCAGAACTGATTTTAATATTTAGTTTTGAAGGCTGGGGGCATAGCTCAGTGGTGGAGAGCTTGCCTAGCCTGAGAGAGGCCCGGGATTCAATTTCCAATCCATGACATAAAATAATAATTAATTTTAAATTGTTTTAGAGTATTTATTTATTAAGATATTTTTATGTGTATGTATGTATACCTGAGTATATTTGTGTGTACAATGTGTATGAAGGCTGTTGAGTAGAAGAAGGCATTGACTCTTTTGGAACTGGAGTTAAAGGCAGTTGTGTGTTGCCAGATGTAGGTCCTGGGAACTCAACTCAGACCCTCTGAAAGAGCAGCCGAGTTCTCTTAACTGCTGAACCATTACTCTAGCTTCTAAATTAGCTTTTTTTTTTTTTTTTAGGTGTATTGAAACAATGATTTAATAAGCTATAAAAGTTGTTATATGTAGTTATTAGTGATATTTTTTAGTACTCATGGTATAATGTATAAAGATTATTAATCACAATTTAGGTTTTGGATGCTGGTAAAAATCTTGGGGTGGAGTGGGCTTTCATAAGAAAGCAATGAGGGTGGATGATAAACTTCAGTCTGATTGTATTATGAACCCTCAATTAGCTTAAAAAACATCTGCAGTTGGCTTTAAAAATGGAAAGATATTGTTGAAAAACAAGATGAAATAAAACCGAATGAAACTCAAGTGTATAGTGCATGATCATCTGTATCCATAATAGGGAATGAATAACTGGATATTTATGTAGATAATATTTGGAGACCCATGGGATGGTGGTTTCCTTCTTTAGCACATCAACTGCAATGTTTTGTTAGCTGTTTAATTCCTTGGCTTAGTGTTACTGCTTTTAAAATTAGATTTCACTTGGAAAGTCAGCATTCTAGGTGGTTGACTGAATGATCACTTCTGGTTTCAGGGACTTGCCAGATCATGTGACTTACCAGGTCATGTGACTTTGTTAATTGTGGCGATATATTATACATTTAATAAAAATAGTCTGAAATATCAGAGGATGGAATGACCCACAGCCAAGTCATAAAGGTCAGGGTGTGGTGACCCACACCTTTAATCCCATCACTTGGGAGACAGAGATCCATGTGGATCTCTCTGGGTTCAAGGCTTAATAGCCAGGCAGTGTTGGTACAGCTGTTAGTCCCAGCACTTGGAAGTCAGAGGCAGGAGGATCTTTGTGAGTTTGAAGCCACTGGTCTACAAAACAAATTCCATGATAGTCAGGACTGTTACACAGAAAACCCTATCTCCAAAAAGCAAAATTAAAAATAAAACAAAGCTGGGGAGATGGCTCTGTCCTGATATTCCAGACTAATTTTATTAAATATACAATATATCACCACAGTTAGGTCACCTGACTTGCTATCTCTTGGAGAAATTTGGCTGAAGTCAGAGCACTAAGGAGCTAAGGGTCCTATTATGTGATCTTTTTGAAGCATAGAATAATTTTATCACAATACATGCTCTCAATAAGGGCTTATGATGGGTCACATGGGCTATGGTGGGGTTGGGATTCCTTGAGAATGACATGATTTGCTTCAGAAAATAGGTGTAGAGAGAAGCAGGAGGCCATTGCAGGTGTAACAGAGCAAACACAAATGAACACTTGTCACTGTCAGGCTTGTGTCTGGGTGGATGACTGAGACAGGACCTTTGGTGAGTGAGAATTGGGAGTATAATTGAGGAAGGATGCTGAGGGGATGTGATGGTGGGAAGGATGGGGAGACAGATGTAGAATTTGGGGACACAAATTCCTATTGGCTTAGTCTCCTAGTAATCTGATAAACTGAAGATTTATTTATTTAAAATAGATTTGAACTCTGGTGAGATTCATTGTTAAATATGTGTATAATGAGATCCCATATAGCTGGGTACAGTGAGAGCTGGTTCTTGGCTCCCTTCCTCCCTTTCTGTTCATTTTAAGACCCTACCCCATGGGACAGTGCCATCCACACTGAGGGTGGGTATTCATTGCTCAGATATATTTGGAAAATCTTTATATTTTTTTCAAATATTTTTGGAAATATATTTCCACAGTAATTCTAAGTCTAATAAAGCTGATAATAAAGATTAAGTATAATAATACAGATTAACTGGGATGTGTATTCAAAGTGTTCCCCACAATGCCTAGCATACACATACAGACACACACCCTGTGAGAAAGTCAGTACATAGTAACCTTGGAAGAAATAAGGCTCATCATAGATAAAAGATTGTACGTGGAGCTTCTAGAAATCGGCAAGAGAAAAAATACTTGTGCATTTTTAAAAAGTATGGGTAGCTAATAAAAACACAATCAGTAAGGAAGGGAAATACAACAAAACCTTTAAAGATATTTTTAAAAGTTCAAATTATTTGCAATAAAATAAATACTAATTAAACTTGTATATAAAAGCATTTTTAGACCATCAGACTAAAATGATATAATACTTCTGCAACGTAAACTGCCACTGCCTATCTATATATGAATTTCCCCTCACACTCAGAAATTTCACTCCTGGGAGCTTATCCTACAGATGAAACTGTGCACATGGGGAGTGAGTCACATACAAGCTCATTTGTTGTGACATTGTTTGTCATACAAAAAGCCAGAAATACCCAAAGCACGCATCAATGGAGGACTAGCTGAATAAATAATGGCCCACTTTTTGTATGTAGTGTGAGGAGGCACTCAGAAAGAAAAGCAGCCTGGATTAGATAGTTCTTCCAGTTACTGAAAAATCCGGAGGTATGCGCTCCACACTTTATACAAGGCAGTGGGGACAGTATGGATGTAAGTTTACATTTGTTTGTAATTGAATAGTAAAACTCTGACCACATACCCAAGAAACTAATAAAAACAGAAGGCCTTGGAGAGTAGGGGATGGCAAACAGGGCAGATAGAAGCAGCAGTCAGAATTAGGTTTTTTATTGCATTTTTTAATATATAATTTTTAAGATGTAAAACCAGGAACATTTTTTATTTATTCAAAAATAAAAGAAAATTCATCCCCTTTGATCAATAGTTACAGCCTCCCTATGATATCAGGAAGTGACAGATCATGAGTTATTTTTTCCTGAATTAATTTGCTCTACGCCACTTCTCATTTTATCTTATTAGTTATTTTCCACAAAGCCTCAAAGAACAGAAGAAGTCCACTGCCCACCAGGAGCTGATGAAGAGGCCTGGCCAGGCATGAGCAAACATAGGGCAATTAAAATTTTTTTCTTGCTGATCCTTAATGATTCCAATTTCCTTTGTTAACCCGATTTCCCTAAATGCAAACAGCTCCTCAGACGATGCTGATTTAGCATCATGAAGGTTCACTGGACGGACATTCCCTCGAGAGTGACTTCTAACGTAGAACACTATGTGAAGCTTCCCATTTTTTACGTAAGTTTCTGTTGATGATTGAAGTCATGGCATGGTGGCTTTGTGTCACATGTGAAGTTCAAGAACTGGCAAAGGGAATAATGTTTTTTTGTTTTTTTTTTTTTTTTTTTTTTTTTTTTTTTTTTTTTTTTTTTTTTTTTTTTTTTTTTTTTTTTTTTTTTTAAAACTAGGAAAAGCCAAGTGCAGTCAGACAACAGATTAAATTCTGTGACATTAGCCTATGTTAATGATACAAAATTAAATGATTTTCTTTATTTATTAAGTCATAAATGCTACCCTTTATACTTTAAAATAAAATGCAAGGCTCACCCTTATGATTGAAAGATTAGATGAGGCTTGAACCAGTAAAAATAGATTTTTTTAAAGGAAAAGTTATTTTGAGTGGAACGCGAGCTGTACTAGACAAATTCAGTCGGGCCTCCTCTTCAGTCTTGTCAAAGCTTTACCACAGTCCAGAAGGTACCAGTGTCTATGCCAAAAAATCAGAGCAGCAGCGCTTAAAAAAAATAAGTGCACTAAGAAATATTAAATGGAAAGCCAAAGTCTATAAATAAAAAGGCAAGAGAGGGCTGGTCAGTCACCAGTAACTGAACAGAACACAGGAGTTGGAAGGACGAGAGGAATTGTGCACACAACATATGAGATTAAATACAAATGATTTAATTAGACCCTGTTCCTTCTATGCGAGACTCAAAATCTCTAAATGTTAAGAAAAAACGGGAGTGTAGAGCGGCAGTGCCTTGCTGTGCAAGCCCTACCACATACGCAGCAATGCTTGTGCCAACAGCAGAAATAGAGGCAGCCGATCAATCCCGGGTGAGTGGAGTGGTTTGTGATCTCAGTCCGCTTCTTGCTATTCAGCCCAGCCTCATGGCTCTGACTGAAAGATCAAATCCTGCTTATCTGCAACAGAGCAAACACAGCATGCTTGGAATGTGGCTGGGAAGCAGGGGACAGAATACATAGCCAGTGTGAAGTTGGAGAGTCCATGAATAATAAAGCAAGATGGTTCAGTGAGTTAGGACTTTGTTGCTAAGCCCCATGACCTGTATTCCATCTCTGAGACCCACATGGTCGAAGGATAGGACTCCTTCAAGTTGCCCTGTGACCTCCACATGCCCTTCGAGGGAACTTCTGTGTTCCCTCAAATGAAACACAAGCATGCACATGAATGCACACACAGAGTAAACATAAACAAAAAATTAAAACTTAATAATTAAAATCAATCTGGGAAGGGCCAGAAGGAGGGGCCGGACATGGAAGTTCCCTCAAGTGGAGAGAGAGAAAAAGAGAGAAGAAAAGGGCTGAGGGCTGTCTGCTGGCCAGCCTCAAAACCAGAGAAAATGGACTAGATAATGTCTAGGTGACATTAAAGGCTGGTCTTGTCTTAGCAAATCACTTGACTGCTCAGCAGAATTGGACCATATGGCCTCTTTCTAGAAGGGAATTTGACTCTTCAAATAAGAAGCCCATTCAGCACGATGACATTTAGATTCCAAGAAATAAATATAGGTTTATAAAAACATGCACCACAGGCCTCTTGGATAACCATGATTTTATGTCTTAAATTCAGTCAGAAAAAATAGAAATTATATATATTTTTATGTACATTTAGATTTTAAACTAAAAGGGACCCGAGATTCTGGAATGAAAGTCTATGCTCCGATCTGTGGCTGAGTCTATAGCATCTATATCAGTCATATTGTTCGTTCAATGAAATGGGAGGATCACGGATGCCAGAAACCAGAATGGCTTTACTCTGATCACAAATTGGAAGGCAAAAATCTAAATCCATATATGTGCACGCATACACACACACACCACACGCACACACACACAACCACACGCACACACACACACACACCATCTCCTTTCCAACTTAATAAGAGACAGCCAGAATTCTGAAGAGAGAGGATTATTTTTAAATTCGAAGATGGCTCTGATAATTACAAGCTCTGGTCGTGGCTTGTGGGAAAGGCACACATCCTGCTAATAGACTGACTGAGAAAGAAAACATTATTGGTGGGTTTTGCTCCTCACTGGATTCAGTGTTATCACTAGTCAATCTGTTATTTATGTAGCTGGGCGGTAAACAGTAGGAAGGGGAGGCGTCTGCAGGGGAATGTCTCAGAGAGGTTGCTTTCAAAGTAAGCGTGTGCTGAACATGTGGGAGGCATTTCTGAAGCATGTGGCTTTATCAGAACTAAGGGAGAACAAAATAGGGCAGATAAAGAAAACTAAAGATGAGATTCAGATAAACAACTGAGCATTTCAAAGATATTTGTTTAATGAGATGCAGAGAATATAAATGTTCACCTTTACCAAAAACCAGTCTGAAATGAACATTAAAAAATTAGATTTAGATTACAACAAAACCATTTTAAGGTACAGAATTTTGTTGTCTAATAACCATGGACAATTGAGGTGAGGGCAGTTGCATCCCTGCTTTAGAACACCTAACCATACTCTCCACATGTAGATCCTGTTAGTTTTGTGGTTCTTGGAGCCTCAAAATCTACTTATTTATTTGTATGTATATATGTATGTATGTATGTATGTATGTGTATGTATGTATGTGTGTATTTATGCATGTATTGTACGTGTGTGTATGTATGTATGCATTGTGTGTGTATGTATGTATTGTGTGTGTATGTGTGTGTATATGTATGTATGTATTATGTATGTGTATGTGTGTGTATTTATGTATGTATTATATGTGTGTGTATTTATGTATGTATTATGTATGTATGTATGCATTGTGTGTGTATGTGTGTATGTACATATTGTGTGTGTATGTGTGTGTATGCATGTATTGTATGTGTGTGTATTTATGTATGTATTGTATGTGTATATATGTATGTGTGTGTATGTATGTATTGTGTGTGGTATGTATGTATTGTGTGTGGTATGTTTGTATTGTGTGTGGTATGTTTGTATTGTGTGTGTGTATGAGTGTGTATATGTATGTGTGTGTATGTATGTATGTATTGTGTGTGTATATGTATGTGTGTGTATGTATGTATTGCTTGTGTGTATGTGTGTGTGTTACACAGTGTGCCTATGGAGGTCAGAGGATAATTTACTGGAGTTATTCTTACTTTCTGTCTTGTCAAGGCAGGGTCTCTTTGTGCCTGCCACTGTGAAGTGTACCCCAGGCTGGCTGTGGTACTGTGGGAGAATCAGCTCTGTGGAGTCCTCCTACTCCACTTCCCATATGCTGTAGGAATTCTAGGATCACAGACATGCATCTCTGTATCCAGATTTGTAGGTGGGTTCTGGAGCTTCAGTTTCAGGCTTGACTGGTGCATGCTTTCCCCAAACCATCTGTGTGTTCTTAACCAAGATGTTAACCAAAGTTTGTTGTGGATGGATGACCAGTCCATTTTGGAGTGTTTAGAACCTTTCCAATCTTTATCCTCTGTGTGCTATTGGTGTATCTCCAGTTGTGAGACCAATAATATCCCTAGAAATGGCCTAATGTCCCCTAAGTAGCAAAAAAAATCTCCCGATGGTTAGAAGTCATTGATATATATGTATATATGTATACACACAAACACACATATATACACACAAATATATATGTCACTAAAAGAACAAAGAATTTGCTCTTGTATAGAGTGTTGTTTATTGTGCTTGTTTTATTTATTTTTTGAGACAGGATCTCATGTAGACCAGACTGGCCTTAAACTTGCTGTGTTGTTGATGATGACCTCAAATGCTCTGATTCCTCTGAGATCCAGGGCTGGGGTTACCACATCCTGCTTGTGTCTGCTGTAGAAAAACTGTTTCTGAAACATTTTAAGACCTGTATGAATGATGAGACCGATTAAAATTTGGTTGGGAAAATGTCATTAGCAAAGGAAAGAAATCAGAGAGGATGTTATCAGTAAATGCCTATCTTGTTTCTGCTGTTTCCACTGATTCTGTAGCCAACTTTCCCTTCCCTGGCTTCCAGACCCAGAGGAGAAAGCCTCTTTCCACTTCCTGCTTATCTGTTTCACTAGAAGCTGACTCTTTACCTTCCCCTCTTATTTCTCTCCTACTCTGATCAATAAATATGGAGGCTCTTAGTTGAGAGGATGCTTGTCTGGCATGCACAAAGCTCTGGGTTGATTGTCAGTGCTGTGTAAAACTGGACATTGTGGTATTCACCTGCAATCCCAGAACTGCATAAGACCGTCTCAAAACCAAAACAACAGCAACAAACCAAATACTCATTTAAAGTGTTTGGATGGGTGACAGACCTGAAAGCAAATTCCCACCCTCTTCTGTTTCCTCATTGCTTTCCTGACAATGGTTAATGATGTAAGCTGCTCTGATCACTGATTCTTTGTGGTAATTTTATGTTCAGTTCTGGGCAGCAGACAACTTCTCACTTTCATGGAATGTTCTCATGAAGACCACCACCCCAGTTGGCATCTGGGAGGTGCTACATCTAATTAGAACAACACTCTTCAATTCTCTTCTGACTATGTCTGGAGCTTTGTTTATTATTACTGTCCTCCTCACTTCTGCCCACTAGCTGGTTTTCAGATCACATATAATTCAGTTCCAGCCCAAATCTGAGGAGTTGTAGGGCATAGAAAGCATTAGCCTAACTGGCACGACTGGCTGATAGTGCCCGTAGTCTGTGGGCACCTTTTTCTTGGGTGTGTTTTGTGGGCTGTTCAGGTGTCACCTCTTCCCTCCTAAGTACAGGACTGGCTAATTCTTCGGTAACTCCCTTCTTAGTCCCTGAACCTATGATGCTGCTATTTCTTTCCAGGGATATTCTTCAAGAGACTTCAAGAGGGCTCCAGATAGCTCCTTAGGGATAGCCCCAGGTTTCTAGAACAGGAGATGAGATAGTCAAGTACTTTTTGAATTCACAGATCTTGCTTATAGACCCTGATGCCTCCATCACTAAGTATTAGTCAATTATAAATTTCTGACTCTACTTGCCAGTGGCTCCTCTTTAGATAGTTGGTCAGGTGGCTCTAATCTTCATTGACAATTGTCCAAAACACATTTTTTTTCTATAGATGATTTTCCGTAGATATCATGTATTTGAAATTAAGTCATACTTCATTCTCCAAGGAAGCATTTATTTATTTATTCCTCTCTCGTATATTATATCCTGACTACAGTTTCCCTCCCTCTCCTTCTAGCTCCCCTGCTACCTTTACTCTTGCCTAGATTCACTCCTTCATTTCTCTCCAGAGCAGGTAAACCAGAAGGAGAACAGGGTCCCAAGAACAGACGAAAGAGTCAGAGACCCACAAACACTAACTAACTACAATGTGTATGCAGAGGACCCAGCACAGGCCCATTCCAGCTCTGTGACTGCTGTTTCACTCTGTGAGCCACTGCCCGTGGGCTGTGTTCTCCCGACCCCTCTGGCTTCCCCTATACCATGTAGTTCCCATAGCGCCCCCTAACGTTTGGTTGTGGACATCTGCACTTGCTCCCATCAGCAGCTAGATGAAGCGTCTTTGAAGATGAGTATGCTAGGTTCTGGTCTATGAGTATAGCAGAATATCATTAGAAATTATCTTATTGACTTTTAAGTTTTTCATTTTTGGCTAGTATGTTTAGTTCTACCCTGGATCTCTGGGCTGTCCAGCCTCTGGTTTTGGCCCTCCAGGCAGTGTCAGGGGTGGGTTTCCTCTTGTGGCAGTGGGCCTCAAGTTGGACCAGTCATTGATTTAGCTACAAGTTCTGTGTCACCATTACCCCAGCACACTTTGCAGGTGGGACAGGTTGGTCAAAGGTTTTGTGGCTGGGCTGATGCCCCAGTCTCACTACTGGAAACCTTTTGTGGTTACAGAAGATAGCTAGTTCAGGCTTTGCATCCCCCATTCTAAGGAGAATTCACTAGAGTCATTGTTGATAGATTCTAGGAGGCTTCCACTGCACTAGGTTTCTGCACCACATCATCCCCCAAATTGCCCAGTTCCAGTTTTCTCTTTCAGTACTCTCTCCCATAATCCCTCCCTCATTTCACTTGATTTCTCTTCTTCTCATCTCCATCAGTTGTCAGGAAACCTGCAAAATACATTCTATTTTCCATTACTTGAGAGATCCATGCACTCTCATTCCCGAACCTTCTACAAAGAGGCATTTAAATGTCTTTCTACTCACTTACCCCTATACCCTGTGGGGTCACTTACCTTTTAAACTTCACAGCTGGAGTATCTACCACAGATGTAGGAGGCATACATCAAAGCTACTAAGTGGAGTGGAGGTGCAAGTCAAAGATGGAACATTTGCCAAGAATGCATAAAACCCAGGATTCAGATCCAGAACCCCCACAGCCAGTCAACCAACCAACCAACAGACTGATCAAATAACCAACCATTTATCTGGCTGACCAACTGACTGACTGACTGACCATTCGTTTAACTCACCAAGCATCCATCCAGTTGACCAAACATCCATCCAATCAACCAATCATCCATTCAACTGACCATTCATTCATTGAACTAATTAACCATTCATCCAACCAATTCATTAATGGATGGTTTGATGGCATTCAAGTCCAACCCGTGTTTCTTCTGAAAGTTTTAGAGAGAGTTGGTAGTGTGTCTTGTTCACATTCCAGAAGCTGACTGCAGCTCCTGGCTCATAGTCACCTCATTTCTGTCTTAATGAATTCTCATGGTTAAGTGTTTTGCCTGCATGTATTTCTGAGCATCATATGTATCTAGTGCCCATGAAGGCAAGAAGGTGGTAATGGATCTCCTGAAACTAGAATCATGGATCATTGTGGGTGCTGAAAACCAAACCTGGATCCTTTTCAAGAGTAAAAAGTACTCCTAGCCACTGACCCATCTCTCCAGTTTCCCTAATAATACTTTTTAAAGTTCTGTCACTATAAGATTTGAAGTCACAAACATTTTCAAAGATCTACAAAATCACTTATCCAAGTAGCTTGTGCTTCACTTCTGAGGTCAGAGGCCAAACTCACTGAGTATAATACTATCCTGTGGTGGGGTTCAGGCATTGTTGAGGGAGACCTAAAGGCATAGCACTGGGGTCTCAAGAACCCTGGATGGGGCGTGGCCAGTTCCCTTTGAAGACCCAGTTGCATACTGCCTGTGTCCCCGGTTTGTTCCTGTGCTCTCAGAGGAAAGATGGCTACTGCTGTTGTCTGAGAAATTTCAACTCTTCAAAAATTCCCCTAAGGGTCAGTCTTATTTCAGTAAGTATTTAATGTAACCCCTTAATAATTATTAATTCTTTTATATAATAAATTGCCAATAAATAATTCTTACAATATTTAGCACCCAATGTGGGGCAAACCTAAACCCCACATGCTCTTAACTATCTTGAGTGCTATGTCTTAGAGGTATAAGAGACCTCACCAACTTTGAGGAACTCAAGTACAAATACAAACTGTGGTTGATACATAACATACTCACTGAACAAACAGGCAATGGACATGTATTATGTGTTTTTGATACCTCTTGAGAAAAACATATATGATTGTTGTGGGCATGTGGCCTGTTCTTTCCAAGGGCCCTGCTTCCTCTTTTGAGAATGAGCATTAGCAGGTGCTCTTAGGCTCTGCAGTTATGGCTTGGTCTCTTCCTCCTTCTATGACATAATTTTCTCTGCCTGGCTTCTCCTTCCATGATGTCATTTTTTTTTCTGCTTGTCTTCTTGTATCTGAATAATTGAAGACTCCTGAGCTGATGTATGGCTCTTTATACTTCCATGTCACTTCTGGAAACTCTTTTCTAATCTTCCACAAACTCTACCACAACATAGTTAAATGTATATGATCAAAAATTTATACAAAATATCTTTAGATTATAGCAATCCTTGGTTCAGCCATATAGCTGATTAGTTTCATGGGAAGCTATAGGTAGCCAAACTCAGCCATTTTTTCAAATTTTTTTTTTTGTGTTTTTGAGGCAGAATAATCCTTTGTAGCCCAGGCTGGCTTCAAAATCAATATATAGCCCAGATTGGTCTTGAACTCATAGAAATCCTCCTGCCCCAGTGCTGAGATTACAGTCATGATTCACTGTGCCTATCTTAATAATTATTGTTTAATGGAATGATTTTTTTTATGAATAACTCTACTTTTGCAACTAAAACAAGACATTAGATAGAATTTAGATCTTATTATGGAGTTTCAAAATTTATATCTATCTATCTACTTACACATATGCACACCACACACACACACACACACACACACACCACACAGACACACAGACACGAAGTTCTTCATGTTATTCTATGAGGTTGTTAATAAGAGGAATGAAATGTAATTTCTTAAATTTTTAAATCACATTTTTAGTTATTGTGTGTGTGTGTGTGTGTGTGTGTTTGTGTGTGTGATGGTCCGATGACATTTTGCTGGCGTCTCTTCTCTGCTGATACTATTTGAGGGACAGAGCTGAGGTCACTGGGTTTGTGGACAAGCACTTTATCTTGTATTCACTGGGTCATCTCGTTGGCTCATGAAATGTTGATGCTTGATGAGATAGAGTACTTGGGGACAGAAACCATAGAAAACTAGAGGAAGCTTCAAAAATAAAACTCCAAACCAATAGCCAGCAAACTGAACACCTCAACACTTTTTAATTTATGTTTTATTTTGTAGCTTGGATGCTGCCTTCTTTATCAAGCTTTTCATAAAAACTGCTGATAAGTGTTCAAGTTGTTTGGATAAAAGTTCACTTCTGTCCACATCTGTTCAGCTCCTTTAAGAGGAAGCTGAGTTGTACCCTAACTGATGAGGAAGTAAGGCAAAGAGCCTAGAAAGGTCAGATATACCCCTTTTGATAGACGACTGCAGACTGACTCGTGAAAGTCAAACAAAGAATCATGAAACTTTTTTTTAATAACCACAAAATATGCATTGCAATGTATAAATATGCGTTTCATATGGTCTACCTTTAAATGGTATTCGAAACAGCACGGCCTTGTTACTTAAACTAAGACAACACAGCTGTCTTCTTGCTACTTCTTTGCATTTTTAGGAAATGATACTTTTCTGAGTCAGAAGTTTTAGCCCTTGAAGGTTGTCTGACCAGACTGTAGGTATTTACTGTGAAAAATTTCATCACTCTATCTAATTGAACTCCCAAGACATTTGTAGAAGTTCACAACTAGTTTCTTGGTACTGTGCAATTGAGTGAGATTCAGTCTAATTATTCCATCCATGTTTTTTGCAGGATGCTTCACTTTGTGCTCCATAAGCTTCAATTTTTTTTAAATACAAAGCAGAAGTGCCCCACACAGTGACCTGTATTGCAAGGCTGAGAAAAGGGGTATTGTGCTGGGTTAGGGTTAGGGCTCAGCTGGTCAAGAGTTTGCTGTGCATGATGACCTGAGCCTGCATCCCCAACATCTTTGTAAAATGTCAGACATAGCACCTCTAACTCCAGTGTTTTGAGAATGGAGACAAGTGGATCCTCAGACCTTGCTGGCCAGACAGCCTGACTGAGTTTAGCTCTAGATTCCTTATGAATCCTGCCCAAAAAATATGGTGGGGGTATGATTGAAGAAGACATCTGATGTCAACCTTTTTTTCCTCCCTTCAGACAGACAGACAGACAGATGTACCTCTTAAATAAAAAATTTAGTTACTTATTGAAAATGATAAAAAGATTCTGTAAAGTTAGAAATGATAGTTACCAAGGGCTTGTGGTAGTGTTTTTTAATACTTTATTATTTCCCTTAACTTATCAAATGGCAATCTAATGTTTCCAGGAGCTGGTCTTCATTCACAAATCTGAGTTCCCTTTCCTCCCATTTTGCTCCAGTTCTGTTATTGTCTTGAGCATGCTCTTTTGTGCTTATTCTAAGCTGGGCTGTGTTGAAGTATCAATTACTTGTTCTTCATTTTTCAGAGGGCTGAGTGATCTCCCCTTATAGATAGTATGTCTGTGAAAAATCCCACACCACTGGGACCTTATTTGGGATTAGAGATTTGCAGATGTAGTTAAGGGTCTCTGAAGCTCATTATGATGGCTAATTGACTGTCAATTTGACAGGATCTAGAATCATTTAAGAGATAAACTTCTGGGCATTTCTGTGAGGAAGTTTCTAGATAGAGTTAACTGAGACTGGAAAACTTAGTTTGACTGTGGGTGTATAGAATTTTAGAAAACATTGCTAAAAATTTCTCCTGGCAACCCAGTCTTTCTCTTCAAATGTGAATGGAGTTCTATTTCTTAGGTGGTCAGCTAACACTATTGTGCTGGTCATGAGCACAGGAGTTTTTGCTCACAGATCTCCAGTGCCTGGCTTCCTTGGTTTTGTTCTCTTGTGCCTCAGTTGCAGAAATGACTCCATTCCCTTATTTGGAGAGTAATGACAGCAGCACTACTTGAGCAGTCTGGGGCTCAAGAGAGACTTAAGGACATAGCCCTTGGATCAGTACTTCAGCTGGTAGAGGAGTGGCCAGTGAACAGGAGAGACATGAGGAAGCATCTGCATAGCATGTGGTGATCAGAGAATGGAGAGGTGATTCTGGATGGTGGTGACACTTGTCTTTCATCCTGGCACTTGGGAGGCAGAGGCAAGAGGCTCTCTGTGAATTTGAGGCCAACCTGGCTACAGAGGGTGTTCCAGGGCAGGCTCCAAAGCTACACAGTGAAATCCTGTCTCGAACTCCTCCCAAAAGAAAGAAAGTAGAGGTGATGATAGAATATTGCAGCACATAGTCTTCTAGGAATTATTTATACATATTCTACAGAAACAATAAGATCCCACTAAAATTATTTTTTGAAAGAGGGTCTGATTATGGAGCTTGGCTAGTTTGGAGCTCCCTATGAAGAGCAGGACAGCTTTAGACTCGGGATTGTCCAGATTCTGCTTCCCAAGTTCTGAGACTAAGGGTGTGCGCCATTAAACCTGGTGATAGTGAAATCTTTCTGCACACACTCTAAGGGTATTCCTTTGACTGCTTACTTTTCCCTTTTAGACAGGAACAATGTTTAGCAAACATACAGTGCTCACAATATACTAAGTACAATTCTATGTGCTCTGTAGATAGCTCACTCAGTTGCCAGGCAAACCCCATCATATTGAGCTACAGATCTGCTCAGACACGTTCCTGAATTTACAGTCCCTGAATGACTGCAAACTGATAAGTTAGGTTGGGCACCCAGTTATGGTTGCTGGACTCAATGCAAGATATTCAATACACCCAGTTAAGTTTGAACCTCAGGCAAAATCATGGTTAAATGTAAGCATGGCCTGCATTTTTATTGCTAACTGTCAGTTCTATACCCAGGACTTGTTTATGCCTTAATATATACAGTCTCCCTTAAAAAAAAATCTCTGTAAGGACAGAGTAAGAAATAAAATTCAGATTAGCCTTTGTGCCTGACATGTCAGTGTCCTTGGATGTGTTGCTGAGTGTGCAGTATGTCCTGTTACTTCCTGCTCAAATACAGGACTCATTGTGTGCTCTCCTGTGAGGAAGCTTGTACCACTATCGGACATGCCTCTCCCCTATTTATTGTAAGAGATCAATTACACAATCAATGTGCAACTGTTGTTCCTTAAGCCTGGCCCGGAGGCACCCAGGGTCCCCCAATCCAGCCTTTAATGTCAACTTAACTTTCACTGACACTTAATAATCACTCATTATTCCTTTTCAAGATCTAATTTAATTAAAATATATGTTTATACCATGAGTATTGTTTCTACTTTTTTCATCTTCCCAATATAAATAGCTTTTTTTATGTAGATAATTAAAGCCATCTGCTTCTTGGTGGCTCAGTCATTCTCTCTGCAGCTCCCCTTGCTTGGGGAATTAAAGCACAGGAAGGCTTTGCTTCCACAGGGAAATGCTACCAAATGCTTATGCCAGTGCGACTCCTCAAAGAGAAATGAAGACTATTAAATATTATTGGAATAATTGCTTTCAGGTAACTCAGCAGCCTTGAGAGCTCTCTCTCTCTTTCTCTCTCTCTTTCTCCCTCTCTCTCTCTCTTTCTTAAGATAAGTGCATTAAAGGGTTTATGCAATGAAGAACTTTATCAGAGTAAATAAAGATTCTAATAAAAATCTAGCATTTAAACAAAAGCTCTCATGTTTCTTTGTAAGGATTCTTCTAGAAAAATTTCTTGGATATTTTATCTTTAGAGAGGGAGGGAAACTTGGTGAACTCACAGAGAAAAAAAATCATTGAAGAGGTTGATTAATGAGGCAAGATCACGACAACAGAAAAAAATGAAAGTAAGGTCAGAATTAGCCTCACTGAGAAATCCTTATTTCCAGGTGGAAAAATAAGTCTCTCTCTCTCTCTCTCTCTCTCTCTCTCTCTCTCTCTCTCTCACTGTATGATGAGACCCTGTGAAAACTCACACACTTGCCGTCATGGAAATGTCTTAATGTCTTCTACATTTACTAAAAGGAGATCAGCATGTCCCAATGAAGGCTGCAGTTTGGAAACTGACTTGTGCCTCTAAAATGGCGCTTAGCTTCTTTCTGCATCCACTACACTTTATACAACGAGGAATATGCTACTGTCTTTACCCATCACTTTCTAGAGAACCCTCATTTGAATAGATAAATGATATTTGATTCATAGAAAAGTGATACTGGATAAATTGGGATTCCCTCTTGGGGTTCTTAATCTCCTTAATAAACAATTTAAGAGTAGATACAAACAGGGACCAAGGATAACTATATTAGGGTTTAAAAGAAAACACGAGGCAGATAAGCTGTAAATCTCAGCAGTTGCTCAGAGGATGGAGAGAAGGAGGAAAAAAGCCATTTTGTTTGAATGGGAATGTAGCGGCTACCATGAAGGGAGAGAGGGAGGGAGGGAGGGAAAGAGAGGAAGAAGGAGGAGGAGGGGGAGGAGGAGGGGGAGGAGGGGTAAAGGAGAGGGAGAGTAGAGAGATCCAGAGTGTTAGCTAAAGCATGCTTAGAATAAAAATAGAGTAAAAGGAAAAGTTAAGGTTTTCTGAATAATGAGAAAAGTATTCAGATTTATTCAGTCACACGGCTGCCACTCTGTCAGTCACTGAGCTAGGTCTAGGAATTTCGGTAAGAAAAATTACACTATCTCATTAAAAAATTAATTACTTCATCCTTGCCTTAGGATGGCTTAAGATAAAACTGCCTTTCTAGGGGTGGTCCCACCTTATCAGGGTGGTCCCACCTTATTAGGGTGGGGGCTGGTGGTCCCACCTTATCAGGGTGGTCCCACCTTATTAGGGTGGGGGCTGGTGGTCCCACCTTATCAGGGTGGTCCCACCTTATTAGGGTGGGGGCTGGTGGTCCCACCTTATCAGGGTGGTCCCACCTTATTAGGGTGGGGGCTGGTGGTCCCACCTTATCAGGGTGGTCCCACCTTATTAGGGTGAGGGCTGGTGGTCCCACCTTATCAGGGTGGTCCCACCTTATTAGGGTGGTCCCTTGGTCAGGTAATTGACAAGGCCAAATGGAATGTTAGGTCTCTGACCTGGGCCAGATATTTCATCCTCTTGCCCAGAAGAAACTAATTTACCCTTAATGTGCCTTTACTACTGCTGTGTCAAAAGCATGAGAAAACCCTGAAATCTACTCAAGAAAAGGATCAAATGATATCTTAGTAATTGCTAGTAAAGTTTGTTGTTGACACAATTATCAAAGTTTTACTGATTATGTAAAATTATGTAAATGCCCGAAGATATTAATTGTGGCTCACAAGAAACTTTTTTTTATTTGAATTAAACCCTGAAGATTATATCAAACCTGGAAGATTCATTTTTGCTGTTTTTGTTGTATGTTGTATATAATAGTGGGTGGCATAGCATTTGCATACACATGTGTAAAGCACTGTTATCACATTCAGCCTTCTTGATGACGTAAGAGTCAATGTGTTCAAGCCTGTGTGAGGTCATGTTTTGTTTCTCACACGTCCATTGAGAAAGTTTCAAAGGATTCTAGTTTATTTGGTTTCTGTATGAACTCACAAGTGGAGATATCCTTTGGTAATCTTTTTCAGACATTTCTTCAGATTATATCACTTTATTTTTTTGAGAAAGTATTTCACCTTACCTAGAGGTAACTGATTTGACTATACTGACTGGTCATTTTGCTCCAAGGGTCCATCCCCCTCTATGTTTGCAGTTCTGGGATTATAGGCATGTACCATTGTACCTGGCTTTTCCAATGAGATCCTTATGTTTGTGAGGACTGAGCCATATGAGAGTTTGTCAAAAAGATTCTAGGTTTTAGTAAATTATTCCAATCTGACTGGTGGCCAGTGGCCAGGACAGCCCAACTTACACAGATGCCACATGTATGCAGTCAATTCTTAGTCAATTTTCTTTAAGACAAAGAAAAATGATAAAACAGAATTAAGAAAACATTTCTTATTTTTAAAAATGTTATAGAAATAGAATGAGAAAATAAGTTATATTTTAAAAAATGTATTGAGTAAAGAAGAAGATCATGTTATAAAACACTCATGTTATTTGGTTCAAGTCTTTTAAAGGGATTGAATTAGCTACTGTAAATTTCTTGGAAATAATTAGTAGCCTACTAGCTGAAAGATATCTACAAAATTTACTAGTTAAATCTACAGAGCAAGGTATTAATTTTTGTTGTTGTTGTTTCTGGGGATTAATGTCCTAATCTTAAATTTGCCAAATGTGGTTTGTCACTGAACTATAATGTGGCTTCAGGGTAGTCATAGACAGTGATAGTCAAGCGTTATGAAAATCTTGCTTTCTTTAGGGATGATGAAACTCACACAATTGTGTTTTCCTTTGTGGCCATTATGGGTCCTCTGTAGCAGTCAGCATCTGCCTTATAGTTCTTTTTTTAACTTTTTATTGTTTTTTGAAAATCAATATCAAGCATCATATAAAAAAGCAAAACATTCAGAATAGATAACAAAAAACCCCATACAGTAGTAAAACTTCTCTTTTTTTTCTAACATACATGAAACATAAAAAATAAAATCTAAAGCTTCTCAAGCCAGGTTGGGTTCAGCTAAAGATAAAGAAAGCACTGTAGTTCACAACTAATGCCCACGGATGCACTATGGCCACCACGAATTTCTGCTAAGCAACCCTTCTATAGTCAAACCAGAAGTTTTGTTTTGTTTTGTGTGTGTGTGTGTGTGTGTGTGTGTGTGTGTTTTAAGTCACTTTATTCACCCATCATCTTTCAATAAACAAAGAATGTTTTTGCTTAAAGTCCACTAATGAGTGAGTACATCCCCTGCTTATCCTTCTGGGTTTGTGAGATCTCGCTCAGGAGGATATTCTCCAAACCCACCCATTTGCCTGCAAATTTTATTATATCATTTTTAATTACTGCTGAGTAGTACTCCATTGTGTAGCTGGACCACAGTTTGTTAATCCATTCCTCAGTTGAGGGGCATCTAGGTTGTTTCCACATTCTTGCTATTATGAATAATGCTGCTATGAACATAGTTGAGCTAATGCCTTTAGAATGTGAATATGTATCTTTAGGGTATATGCCCAATAATGGTATTGTTGGATCATTGGAGAGAATGATTTCCAGTTTTCTGAGAAACCTCCATACCGCATTCCAGAGTGGCTGAACAAGTTTAAACTCCCACCCACAATGGAGGAGTGTTCCACTTGCTCCATATCCTCTCCGGCATAGGCTGTCTTTTGTGTTTTTGATCTCAGCCATTCTGACAGGTGTAAGGTAGTATCTTAAAGTTGTGTTGATTTGCATTTCTCTGATGGCTAAAGATGTTGAGCATTTTTTCAAGTGTCTTTCAGCCATTTGTAATTCTTCTGCTGAGAACTCCCTTTTTAGTTCTGAACCCCATTTTTGGGGGGGTTATTTAGGATTTTGGGCTCTAGTTTCTTGAGTTCTCTATATATTTTAGAGATCAGTCCTCTGTCACTTGTAGAGTTGGTGAAAATCTTTTCCTATTCTGTAGGCTGTCATTGTGTTTTAATGACTGTGTCCTTTGCCTTACAGAAACTTCTCAGTTTCAGGAGATCCCATTCATTGATTGTTGTTCTTAGTGTATGTGCTACTGGTGTTATATTTAGGAAGTGGCCACCTGTTGCAATGTGTTGGAGGGTATTTCCCACTTTCTTTTCTATCAAGTTCAGTGTAGATGGTCTTATGTTGAGGTCTTTGATCCACTTGGATTTGAGTTTTGTGCAGGGAGATAGACTTGGATCTATTTGCATTTTTCTACATACTGCCATCCAGGTATGCCAACACCATTTGTTGAAAATACTATGTTTTTTTCATTGAATATTTTTGATCTCTTTGTGAAAAATCATGTATTCATAGGTGTGTGGGTTAATGTCTGGGTCTTCAGTTCAATTCCATTGATCCACAAGTCTGTTTTTAGGTCAGTACCAGGCTGGTTTTATTACTGTAGCTCTGTAGTATAACTTGAAGTCAGGGATGGTGATGCCTCTTGAGGTTCTTTTGTTGAGCAAAATTGTTTTGGCAATCCTGGCTTTCCTGTTACTCCAATGAAGTTGAATATTGTTCTTTCAAGGCCTGTAAAATATTGTGTTGGGATTTTGATGGGAAGTGCATTGATCTGTAGATTGCTTTGGGTAAGACTGCCATTTTTACTATGTTGATCCTATCTATCCAGGAACATGGGAGATCTTTCCATTTTCTGATATTCTCTTCAATTTCTTTCTTCAGTGATTTAAAGGTTTTGTCAAACAGGTCTGATACTTTTTTGGTTATAGTTACACGAAGGTATTTAATGCTACTTGCAGCGATTATAAAGGGTGATGTTTCCCTTATTTCTTTTTAAGCTTGTTTGTCTTTTGTATAGGAGAGCTACTGCTTTTGTGAATTAATCTTGTATCTGTTACATTGCTGAAGGAGCTTATCATTTGTAGAAGTTACTTGGTAGATTTTTGTGGGTCACTTATGTATACAATCATATCATCCAGAAATAGAGATAGTTTCACTTCTTCTTTTGCAGTTTATTTCCCCTTAATCTTCTTTCGTTCTCTTATTGTTTTGGCTAAAACTTTGAAAATTATATTGAACAGTTAAGTGGGGAGGGGACAACCTCGTCTAGTTTCTGATTTTAGTGGGATTGCTTTGAGTTTCTCTCCATTTAATTTGATGTTGGCCATTGGTTTCTTGTAAATCCCCTTTATTATACTTAGAAATTTTTCCTGTATGCTTGATCCGTCCATGACTTTTATTATAAAGGAGTGTTGGTCTTTGTCAAAGACTTTTTCAGTATCTAAGGAGGCGATCATGTGGTTTTTTTTCTTCAGTTTGTTCATACGATGGATGACATTTATAGTTTTTCGTATGTTGAACCATTGCTGCATTTCTGGGATGAAGCCTTCTTTATCATGATGGACAACTTTTTATATGTTGTTGTAATCGGTTTGCCAGAATTTTGTTGAGTATTTTTGCATCAATGTTCATGAGGGAGATTGGTCTGTAATTCTCTTTCTTTGTTGCATCTTTGAGTGGCTTTGGTATCAGGGTGATTGTGGCCTCATAAAAAATTTGGCAGTGTACCTTCAATTTCCACTGCATGGAACAGTTTGTTGAGTATTGGTATTAGTTCTTTGAATGTCTGATAAAATTTTGCAGCAAAACCATCTGGACCTGGGCTTTTTTTTATTTATTTATTTTCAATTTCCCTTGGTGTTATAGGTCTGTTTAGGTCTTTAATCTGTCCTTGATTTAATTTTGTTAATTAGTACATGTCTAGAAAGCTGTCCATTTCTTTTAGGTTTTCCATTTTTAGTGGAGTATAGATTTTCAAAGTATGACCTGATAATTCTCTGAATTTCCTGGGGGTCTGTTGTTATATCCCCTTTTAATTTATGATTCTGTTAATTTGAATACTCTATCTCTGTCTTTTTGTTAGTTTAAATAAGGGTTTGTCTATCTTGTTGACTTTATCAAAGAACCAACTTTTTTTGATTCATTGATTTTTTTTGTATGTTCTTTTTGTTTCTATTGTACTGATTTCAGCCCTAACTTTGATTATTTCCTACCATCTACTCCTTCTAGGTGAGTTTGCTTCTAATTGTTCTAAAGCCTTCAGCTGAGTTGTTAGGTCTCTTATGTGACCTTTCTCTTGGGTTTTTTTTTTTAAACTTTATTTATTTATTATTTATTTATTTGTCTTGGTGTTTGCCTGGAACTGGAACTACAGACAGTTGTTAGCTGCCATGTGGGTGCTGGGAATCGAACCCGGGTCCTCTGGAAGAGCAGAGGGTGCTCTTAACCGCTGAGCCATCTCTCCAGCCCCTCTCTTGGGTTTTTATATAGGCATTTAGTCCTATGAATTTTCCTCTCAACAGTGCTTTCATTGTGTCCCATAAGTTTGGGTATGTTGTGAATTCATTTTCATTAAATTCTAGAAAGTCTTTGATTTCTTTCTTAACTTCTTCCCTTACCCAGAGGTGGTTCCATGTAGAGGTGTTCCATTTCCATGAGATTTTAAGCTTTCTGTGATTTTTGTTTTTGTTGAATTCTAACTTTAGGCCATGGTGGTCTGATATGATACAAGGGGTTATTCCCGTTTTTTTCATATCTATTGATATTTGCCTTATGACCAAGTATTGAAGGACCCTGGGTTCTAGGGCTTGACCCAGGCATTCAGTTCAGGTATCCAGCAGAGCATCCCCCATGAGAACAAGGAACTAAAGTCTGTCCCAGGAAACAGAGTGACCCAGCCCAGATAGCTGTAATCAACCCATTGTAAAAAGGAGCCCACCATCTGTCCTGTTAAACTGTAAACTCATTGAAGGAATGCCGTGACCTTTAGGATTAAAGGAAGTCAACTCACTGTGCTTGAGGAAGCACCAGATGGGCTCTCAGAATTCATTTACCCACCCAAATTCTGGAGAAGAACACAAAGAATACCTGCCCGACCAGATGGCTGAGCCGTGTTGACTCCACTCCCCCCCCCCCCCCCCCCCCCCCCCCCCCCCCCCCCCCCCCCCCCCCCCCCCCGTAGAACTACCCCTTAAAAGCTCTGCAAGCCTTGGGCTCGGGGTCGCTAGCTTCCCCTTTTGCTGGTGACCCACGGGCTCGTGTTCATTAAAGCTTCTTTTTGCTACTCGATATCGGAGTGAAGCTCTCTGTTTTGGGGTGCCGACTCTAACAGTATGTGGTCAATTTTAGAGAAAGTTTTATGGGATGCTGAGAAATGTGTATATTCCTTTGTATTCGGATGAAAGCTTCTATAAATATCTATTAAGTCCATTCGCATCATAACATCTGTTAGACCCCCTTATTTCTTTGTTGAGGCTTTGTCTGGTTGACTTATCCAAGGGTGAAAATGGGGTTTTGAGGCCTCCCGCTATTAGGGTGTGATATTTGATGTGGGGTTTAAGCTTTAGTAGTGGTTCTTTTACATATGAAGGTGTCCTTATATTAGGGGCATAAATATTCAGGATTGAGATCTCATCTTGATTGATTTTTTTCTGAGACAAATAAATAATGTCGTCTTAGTTTCTTTTGATTGATTTTAGTTTGAAATCCACTTTGTTGGACATTAGGATGGCAATATCAGCTTGTTTCTTGGGCTCATTTGATTGAAAAATATTTTCCCAACCCTTTATTCTGAGCCTGTGTTCGTCTTTCAGGTTGAGGTCTGTTTCTTGTATGCAGTAGAATGTTGTTTTTTGTTGTTGTATCCATTGTGTAAGGGTGTGTCTTTTTATAGGTGAATTAAGTCCATTGATGTTAAAGGATATTAATGACTACTGACTGTTAACTTCTTGTTATTTTTGGTGATAGTTTGTGTGTATTTCCTTTCTTAGGGTTTTCCTTCTGTGGGATTATTGATTGTAGTTTCATGGGTGTATCTAGGTTCCTTAAGTTGGAGTTTTCCCTCAAGTGCTTTCTGTAGTGATGGATTTATGGATAGGTATTGTTTCAACTTGTCTTTGTTGTGAAATATCTTGCTTACTCCGCCTATGGTGATTAATAGTATTGCTGGGTATAGTAGTCTGGGTTGGCAGCCATGCTCTTTTAGTATCTGTATAACTTCTGTTCAGGATCTTCTTGCTTTCATTTTTTGTATTGAATAGTCTGGCATTATTCTCATGGGTCTGCCTTTATAGGTAAGTTGGCCCTTTTCCTTTGCAGCTCTTAATATTTTTTCTTTGTTGTGTATGTTTTGTGGCCTAATTATTATACGGCTAGCAGATTTTTTTTGGGTCAAATCTATTTGGTGTTCTTTAAGCTTCTTGTATCTTTATAGGCATTTTCTTCTTTAAGTCAGGAAAGTTTTCTTCCATGATTTTATTGAATACATTGTCTGTGCCTTTGAGCTGGTATTCTTCTCATTCTTCTATTTCTTTTATTCTCAGGTTTGGTCTTTTCATGATGTTCCAAATTTTCTGTATGTTTTATGTTATGGCTTTTTTGGTTTGGGGGTTGTGTTTGAGGGATTTATCTATTTCCACTATTGAGTCTTCCACTCCAGAGATTCTCTGTTCCATCTCTTGGATTGTGTTGGTTATGTTTGTATCTGTAGTTCCAGACCATTTCTTCATATTCTCTATTTCATTCTTTGCTTTGTTTTGTGCCTTATTTATTGTGTTTATGTCAATTTTTAGTACCTGGAATGATTGTTTCATTTATTTGATTTCTCTTTCTTGCCTTTCTTTCAGGGATTTGTTCATCTCTTCCATTTTTTTTTCTTCTATTACTTTAAGGGACATTTTCATATCTTCTTTTAAGGCTTCTATAATCTTCATAAGGGTGTTTGTATTGTTGTTTCTTTTGTTTCCTCTTCATTGCACTGTTTAGGTCTTGGTGTTGTAGAGCCATCAGCTTCTTCTGGTGGTGCTGTGTTGTTCTTTATATTGTTATATGTATTCTTGCACTGACGTCTGCCCATTTCTTCCTTGGTTCACTCTTAGTCAGGTCTTAGTGGAATCTTAGTCCATTGTGGCTACAGGGGTTGTGTGTCTCTGGACAGGCTTGTGGTCTGCACGATTTCTTGCTCTGGTCAGATCACAGGATCCTTGTTGTCTGAGGCTGCCTGACTCCCACTCCACCTTGGATACCACAGGGTCACACGGTTCAGAGAGAAGTCTGTCCCTCAGTGATGATACAGCCTGTTTTGAAGGCAGGGCCCAGTCATCTGTGATGTGACCCCTGGGATGGCCAGAGAAGGCTTCAGCCCTAGTTCAGGGCAGGCCAGGCCATGAGGTCAAATCTGGGACTGTGGCTCTGGCCTCTGGGATGAGGTCCCCAGGAGGCCCAGGGGGTGGAACTTGTTTACTTCCCCTTCTGAGCTGAGCTTGGGATCTTCACTGCCTCAGATACAACATCTGAGGGTCATGCTGTTCAGAGAGACGTCTGTCCCTCCTGCCTTATAGTTTTGTGTGACTCAGGCTAGTGTGACATATGACATAATTAGAGTTTTTGTTATATATTTTTATTTTATAGTTTGTATAAAAAGCAAATATGTCTTAAATTCTTTGTGATTTCATGGAAAATACATGTTTAATCGTTTTTAAAATGAAAGGAAGATAAAAATTTCTCCTCTTTCATTTATTAGTTAAATTTTCTTATTAACAGTTGTCATGGTTAGCTTCTGTCAACTTGACACAAGCCTAGACACACCTGGGAAGAAAAAATCTCAAGAAAAGTGTTGCCTTCATCCACTTGGATATGTCTGTGCTGCATTTTTTTGACTGCTGATTGATGACCTCCTATTGGTTTAATAAAATGCTGATTGGCCAAAAGGGAGACAGGAAGTATGGGCAAGATTACCAGACTAAGAAAATTCTGGGAAGAGGAAGAACAGAACAGAGATGCCAGGCAGACACAGAAGAAAGAAGATGAAAATGCTGGTCTGAGAAAAGGTACTATGCCACTTGGCTAGTTATGGGTTAGTTTAAGAGTAAGAGTTAGCAAGTAATATGCCTGAGCCATAGGCCAAACAGTTTGTAATTAATATAAGACTTAGTATGATTATTTGTGACTGCTGGTTCTGATCTTGGGGCTAGGCTGGACCAGAGTGACAATGACCACTCTGGGCAGGTGGATCTGGACTCTCTCTCTCCATATATTTACCATCTGTCTATCATCTATCTATCTATCTGTCTACTTGTCTGTCTGTCTGTCTGTGCAACTAAGAGGGAAGAAGCCAGTAAGCAATGTACTCCTGTAATCTCTGCTCAGCTTCTGTCTTGGATTCCTGCCTTGAGCTCTTGCCCTGCCTTCTCACAGTGATGGATTGTGACCTGTAAGCCGAAATAAACTCTTTTCTCCCCAAGTTCCCTTTGGTCATGGAGTTTATCATAGCAACAGCAAACCAAACCACAACACCAGGTTAATTTATTCTCTGTTAGTTTACTGAATGAAGATAATATGCATTGTCTAGCCAAAATGAATGCAATGGACTTATATCTGAGTAAGGTTATGCATCATGAAAGGAGCGGGTAAATGACAACAATGTTCTCCTTTCAGTGAGGTCCTCTGGGAATATGGAGTCTTCATTTTTACATCCATAAGATAGAGACAGAGGAGACACATCATCCAGATAAATTTTATTAAATATATGATACATCACCATACAAAGCCCTTCAAATTCTTTGTACCTTGAAGTCTTTAACCTTTGTGCATCAGAACTGTGTTGTTTTCCCCTCTGGATTGATATTACTAACTCTGTGTATGTAACTGGCCAGAGAAAAAATGAAGAGTCTTGAGTGGTCTTAGATGGAGTCATGGAATTTGTAGCTTGGTTAAATTGAGAGGCCCACCTTGCTTTCTGACTCTGTAGTAAGGATAGTTGTGAACTTTTAATTTATTTCTCTTTTTCTTTTCTCTTCAACAAAAGTAATTTAAGTACACAAGAGTGAAGATGATGACAGCAGCCTGGGCATTAACATTTGAATACTTTCCAGTTTTATGTCTTATTAAGCAGTAGCGTAAGTAATATGCACATATTTCAATAAAATACATGAAAAACTTTGCACATTGTTAAGACAGTTTCTCACAGTGTGTTTTGTCAATTCTGTAAGTCTGTGAGAATCTGGCAAACTGTCAGAAAGTAGGGTTAATATGTGAAGACACTGAAAAGGAAGAATATTTGATTAGGTAATGGGAGGGATTGTGAATGCTTAATGAATATGTTAAGTTACCAAGTGCACCAGGATCATTTCCATTGGACACATGTATCTCACAATTCTTGAGCTTACATTTCAATACATACATATGTAGTAATAAGGTTTCTGACCTCAACTAGCCCCACATTTTGGACCTGCCTGCCGCTTTTTATCTGGACCAGCATTCCCAGAGTCCCAAACACACAGATACTTACATTAATTTTATGCTGTTTGGCCTATGGCTTAGGCATATTCCTTGCTAGCTCTTTCATCTTAATTCAACCCATTTCCATTAATCTGTCCTGTCTTGTGGCCCATGATTCATGTATGTTACCTTATATGTTGATTCTTGGGTGGCTGGGTCATGTCTCTGTGACTCCGCCCTCCTTCTCCTATCTATGCTCTGATTTCCTGCCTGCTTCTAAGGTGCCCACCATAGGCCAAAACAGTCCTTTTATTCACAGCATAAAGACATTCCACATCATACATACACGCATACATATATGTGGTAATACATTTATATGAAACAAGAATATTACCACTCATTGTGAAAGATGTCTAGCTGCAGAACATCTAAATTATAATTGCTCTTTAACATTAGGTATAGTGTGTAAACAGATATCAAACAATTCCCATGTAGCCAGAAGTTTCTGGCCCAGCCTAGGGACATTAGATGAAGGATTGTTCTATGGCATATAGGAATCTTCTACACACAGATACAAACATGTATGATAAAAGGACTTTGTTGATGTGAATCACTTTTTTTCTTAATAGTGAGCAGGTGAGTGAGCTTTACAAAAGACCACACGTATGTGCATTATGTAAGAGATTGTTTTGGGTGTGTCAGAGAATAGAGAGATCATTAAATAACTATGTAGTTCATCTTCTGATGTCAGGCAAATTCAGCAGTATTCAATTCATTTTTTAAGTGTCTTAAAAATCCTCCTGAAACTTTTCTCCACCACACTACAATGCAGACTGACTATTGACACCTGATTTATGGTAATATAGAAGCAATAGTTAAGCATAATGACCAGCATTGACTGTCAACTTGACAGGCTCTGGATTCACCATGGGAACAAGTCTCTAGGCACATCTGTGAACTATTATCTAGAGTAGGTTAATTGAGATAGGAAGCCCCCCTCCCCGAAATATGGGCAGCACCATCCCAAGGTCTGGGTCCTTGGGCTGCATAAGGAGAAAGCTGAGCCCTCCTTTTCTTCTCTTTCCTAACCACTCCTGCATTGTAGCCAGTCTCTGTGGCTTCTATGGCCATGACTTGTCTGCTGTGATGGACTGTGCCCTCAAACTGTTAGCCCAAACAAACCCTGCCACATGTTGTTTTTGTCAGGAATTTGAGCAAGAATGGTGTCTGATGCAGTAAGTTAGTGCAGTATATGGACTTTCCACAGAACCTGGCCCAGAGGATGGGTCAGAGAATGTTAGCCACATATAATGTTTGCCTTCCTCATTAAAGTGGACGTTGGAAGAATGTGGATTTGATTTAGATAAGATAGTGTTATTTCAGATCTTACTATGTCATTTTTATACCTGCAAATCAAGGGAGCTTTTCTTCAAAGACATGAACTTCTGCTTGCATTAAAGGGATGGATCAAAGGGGCTGTGTTTATTCAGAAATAATTATGCCGTGGAAGCCACACCACCACGATTGAGTGTCTGTGTTGCTAGCTGTGTTTGAAAGCTAATGATTGCCTTTTGCACAAAGTGTGTAAATTAATCAATAGCTTTAATTGCTAAGTAACAAGGGACAGCAATGATGAATAATACCTGCTCATTTTTCTATATTTAATTATTTCTGGAGAAAGATGTATGAATATACTCGTCCTTGAGAAACACACGTTCATACTTGCATAGAATATATTTTTTTTGTATTTAGGTCTTCAAAAAAATAACCCTTTTGCCTAACCTGATCATTCCCTAGATGTAACCTTTCTTTCAAACACAAATTGAGTTCTTCTTACCTCCCACGATTGTCAAGTCATTTGAAAAAGAAATGCTATCCCATTAATAGCTAAATCTCAGACAAAAATGCACTCATATCTTGTCCAAGAAAGAATTTCTAAACTTAAATGAGAATGACAGCTTTTTACAGAGAAATTGCTTGATAGTTTATTGAATAATTTTGAACTTCTAGGACTTCTCTATATAAGATGCACATATGTGTATTCATGTATATATATGTATATACATACTCTCAAGCTGCCTTGTGTAAAATGTTTATATAGTACACATATGTTTACATATTATATATGTTAGCATATATGCTTGCATCATGTAACTTATTTACAAATGTGTGTGTGTGTGCGCGCATGCATATATATCATCCTGAATTCCACTAGTACATTCTAAGAGAAAAATAACATTAAATACATATAAGTTTTGTCTTAGGGCCATGCACATTCCAGGCCACTTCTGCTGTCTGGTACAACACGCTTTAGCTCCTCTAGAATTGACGCAGCTTGCCATGGACAGAGGAAGTAGGTAATTCTGCCTTCTAGGCAGACATTACTGCTTCATGCCTTTTGTCTTATTTAAAACAGCAAGCCTATCTCCCCCTCTACCCAAGCTGACAGTGTTTCAGTGGAATTGGATGTTGTATATTGTTCCTTCTTGAATTGTTTCTTATAAGATTGAAGTATGTAAAACAGAAAAAAGACCATACATATCATAGCACTGGATGCATGGAAATGTGAAAAACACATGTGAGAACTTTGAGGAGCAGGGTGGGGGGAGATGTGTCACTTACTTTATGAGGCATTTGTGGCTGAGATGGTGCTGCCTCCCGACTAGACCGTTGTGGAATGGGGTTGGCGAGGAGGGAGGTAGGAGAGCCAGGGTACTGGTGCAGTGTATGGCAGGTGAACCAGTTATGCCCAAGTCCACTCTAGTGCCTGTTAGAGTGGACTGGCTATCACCTCAAAGGCCCAGTCACAGAGGAGCTTGGTACACAGAATAGAAGGATTTTTTTTTTCAGATAAAGACCCAGCTTCCCCTATCTATTTCTTTATAATTATTTCAGGAGCACATGCCGTGCAAATGAACCGTACTGGCTACTTTTCTTGTTGGTGTGGCTAAGTATAAGACTTTTCTTGTTGGTGTGGCTAAGTATAAGAGAAGGAACAGCTTCAGGGAGAAAGGCTTAATTTGTTTACAGTTTAAACAGCTATAGTCCACTATGGAGAGAAGGCATGGTCCAGTCTTCCACACTGGTAGACATATAAGCTGGAACTCCTCACCTCCTCACATTTCGGTGGACCAGGAAGCAGAAGACCGACAGAGGCAGGACCATGGTTGAGGAATAGTCTATCGTGGCATGGGTCAAGGCAGCAGTGTGCATGTGTGTTGTAGAAAGTTTCCCGGCCTGTTTGGGGCCGGAGGTTTGTGACCTGGCACGCGAGGCTGTTTGGAACCTAGTTCGCACGGCTTTCGTCCCCCAAAGAAATGAATCAGACGCTTATATTACTTCATACTGTTTGGCCCATGTCTCAAGCACATTACTAGCTAGCTCTTTCATCTTAAATCAACCCATTTCCATTAATCTACCCACTATGTGGCTCAGCCCGTGGCTGAGCCAGTACCTGTACATGTCTGTCTTCTTCGGGGGTCAGATGGAGACTGACTTAACTCCGCCCTGCTCCTACTTGTCTGTGCTCTGATCCCCCACCCATTTCTATGGTGCTCTACATAGGCCAAAACAGTTCTTTATTTACAGCATTCAGAGAACATTCTACCACACATGTGTGGTCACATTGCAGCCCCAGCTGGGAAACAACAATGAACACTCAGCTCACACTCCATCACAGGACAGGAAGCTCGTCCCCTTTACAATTAGAATGGGTCTTCCCACATCAATTCACCTAATTAGACGTGCTCAGAGGCTTGTCTTTGAGATGACTCTAAATCTTGTCTAGCTGACAACATTAACCTTCACAACCAAACTCCTGTTTTTACATTTTCACAGTCATCTCAGAACCACTGACATGCTAGATGACTGACAAGGAGTTTGAGGAGGCAATAGGTGGCAGTGATTTGTGGAGATGACAGTGTCCTCCAGCATGAGGTACATACATCGAGCCTATCATATGGTACTCTTCCTTGCCTCCATCCCCCCTTCTAGCCAGGATTCACAGTGTCCAGGGGTCAAAAGGTTTCAGTGGACTGGCTTTCTTCACTACACCCCTGGTGAACTACTAATGACTTGTTTTCTCCGTAATCGTAGGCTCTGCTAGCTTACAGGACTTGGTTCCTAAGGGAAGGATGCTTCCATCCAACTGATATTGGAAACTATCACCAAAGCACGTTGGAAACCTTGGGAGGCTGGGTCAATAACCGAAGAAGGGTTTGCAGTACTGGGGCAATTGATCTTTCTCCGTGGAGCTGGATGCTTAGCATTCACAGTGGTGGTAGGACTATGTGTGGAAGGCACCAGGGGCTCCCTTGGGTTTCTTTCCATATCCCAGGATTAGGTTATAGGAAAACAAGGCTATAGACCCAGTAGACAAACTAAGCTGCTTGCTAAGGATGAAGGGAATGTAGATGACTGAAGGAAGAAGACAAACAGGTATGCTAGCTACAACCATCTAACCAGGTGGAGAAAGGAGAGTCTCAACATTTATGGTACATCATCTTTTTGGGATGGGCAATGCTTACTTATGCATTTATTAACTCATTGTTTTTTTTTTTTTATCTCCATCCCTTGTCATCTGAGATCAAATATGTGAACAGGAATTTTAAAGGGATGGATATTAAGTTGTCACTTTGGGGAGTATTCTATAAATGTATACATCATGTCAGAATGATTGATAAGGTTGTCCAAGTGGTCTGCATGGCTGTGTATTTTATGCCAATTGCTGATAAAAAAAAGTTGTTAACATTTTTGAGTATACTTGTGGATCTCACAATTTATTTTTACAATTTCTCAGTTTTTGATCCACTCACTTTACAGCTCTGTCATGTAAATGCATATTTAATGTCAGCAGTGAATGGACAGAAACACAGCTCCATGCTGTTACCTTTGGTTTTTAGGGAATTTGACTCAGGCCAAAACAGAATTTTTGTATTTGACAGAGAAAAATGTTCCAGGGCTACATGGGAGGATAAAACAGTTGATCTTATTAAGATATTTTGATGCAGGAGAAAGAGGAAGGTACAACATACCTAAGAGCTGTGGTGTTGTAGTCTACCAGGAAACCTCAGTAATAAAAGATGACCAAGTGTGGGTCTGGGCTCCTCAGGGAACATTTCCCAGACTTGTCTCTGTATTCACTAGAAATACCACTTGTGGCTCTCAACTTACATCTCAAAGGATTGCTGAGACCCCCTTTCCCTCATACCTCTTTCTTGTGATAAATGAGAATGTAGGCTCTGGAGCAGGCCTCAGATCTTTAATAGATACTTTCTGCCACTTTTGAATTACTTTTATTATTACATTTTGTTTTCTCCATTGACTCATCAGTTCTCTTTGTTGAGTTATTTCAGTGAAGGTTTATGAGTATATCTTTAGCTTATCACTAACATATAGTCTATTCTACCATCAGTGGTAATATGATGTCTTCTTTTATTGTTGTGTGGATGCAGCACATTAGTTTTCTTACCTTCCTACTGTCCAAGATGTTTATTATTTTACCTTCTTTTGGAGTGATATTTTTATAGGGTCAAGATTTCCAATATGACATTTCCCTTTCTGTTTCCTTCTGTACTTCTTTCAGATGAATGAGAAGGAAAGACAGATAAAGGGACCACCACAGACACTTTTGGGAAAAGACCTGCAGAGGGGGTCTCGTGTTTGCTCACAGCCTGGAAAATTACAGGACAGAGAAGGTGAAGGCAGTCTTTAGTCTTTAGCCTTTGCTAGGGAAGCCAGGGCAAGAGGACAGTAGTGGGTCAGAATGTCAGGAAATCAATAAACCTCTGATAGCCATCACTGGGGTTGGGAAAGCAGGGAGAAGAAGCATCTAGAAAAGTAAATTACTGTACTTCTGAGAGCCTTACTTTAGTTTCAGGAATTGTCATTGACTAATCATAACGAAAGCTTTACAAAATGGTAGGACCATTGCTAACACTCTCTTTTTCTCCTTTTTGTTCTTTCTTCATTCCATTGCCCCCTTCTTTTTCTTTGAGTTGAGGGTCTTTTCTCTGTAGTCCTGGCAGGTTTGAAACTCACTATGTAGCATAGTACCCAAGGCAATTCTGCCTCAGCATCCCAAGTGCTAAGGTTACAATTATAACCTGCATAACCTTCTGAGTCTTCCTGTTTTGTAGAAGTGTGACCCATATCTCCCTTACTTGCACTTTTTTTTTTTAAGGCAAACAGTTGACTGGCATCCATGATTTCTTTTTTTTTTTTTTTTCTGAGTAAAATGTAAGCTTTTGTAGGCTTCCATTTAAGTGTTCTGCTGACCTATCTGACTTACACTTGGTCATCTATACTCCAGTTATGCTGTCCTGGGGACCCTTGATGCTTTCTTTCTCTGACTATTCTTATGCTTGGAGTTCCTTGAGTCTCTTGCATCCATGCTTTAAATTTTTCAAATTTGAAAAATTGTAGTTATTTTTTAAAGACCTCTTTATTGATCCACTTTATGGAGCTCTTTCAAATCTCACTGGTGTTCTATTCACTTGTTAAAAATATTTTGTGGAAGAGGAGGCAGAAAGAATGAAAGAACTAGAGAGGACAGAGGACACTAGGAGAATAGGACCCTTGAATCAACTAAGCAAGGCTCATATGAGCTCACAGAGACCGAAGTAGCAAGCACAGGGCCTGCATAGGTCTGTACCAGGTCCTCTGTGTATACATGTATATCCTCTGTGTATAGATCCATGACCTCCATGGGTCTATACCAGGTCCTCTGTGTTCTTAGCTTAGTACTTTTATGGAGCTTCTGAATGTGTGAACAAGTGGATCTCTAATTCCCATACCTGCTCTTAGGGCTGTTTTCCTCCTGTTGGTTTCCTTGTCCAGCCTCAATGTGTTGGTTTTTTCTTCATCTTAGTATATTTTATTTGGTCACATTTGCTTGTTATTTCCTAGAAGCCATTTTGTTTTTTAATAAGAGACAGAAAGGGAGTAGATGGGGGGGATGTAGGGAAGAACAGAGGGAGGAGAAACTATCAGAATATATTTTATGCAAAAAGAATCTATTTTCAATAAAATGAAAAATGAAAAATCATCACTACCACATCACCAAAACCAAAGAAAGATTCTATTCAGATTTTTGATGGCTGTAAGTCCAGGATTTTTCTCATAATACTTAAATCAGTTAGTTATTTTAGACAATATAATTTTACTTGGTCATTTTCATTGTATACATTCCAAAGATCAATCTATCCATCCATCCATCCATCTATGCATCTATCTATCTATCTATCTATCTATCTATCTATCTATCTATCTATCATCTTTATCTTGATTTATCTATCTCTATTCAAACTGTCTTCTGGTTCTATACATGAGGTGATAGAGTTGTAACTATTCTGATAGTTTTATTTACTAATTCTATTATCTGTGTCATTTTGATTTGGTTTCAGTGAATTCATTTTTTTATTGTGAATTATTTTCTTAGATTTTATACACGGATAATAATTATTATTTGGATGTTTGAAGTTGAAAATTGCATTTTTTGAGTTTCTTTTATGTTCTTTAGTCATCCTGTTCTTTGTTCTGGGATGGTCATAAGTGACAAATCAGCATTTGATCCTTTTTGCTCTTACCCCAGAGCAGGTGTCAATACTTATTTGCGTCTGAGTTTCCCATGAAGGCAAGCTCATAGGCTCCATGCCATGCCTCTGCAGCTTTTGCTCTTTGGGTGAGGCCAGATACTGAGTCTTCCTTTTGAATTGCTTCTGGGATTATTCAGGCGGTTCTCTGGTAGTTACCAAAACACATTTATATCAGTACTTTCCTAAGGTCTTCAGAAAGGTCTTCTGCAAATTTTCTTGGTTCTTTTAGGGAATATGTCTAAACACACTCTGTAGCAGACAGAGATAGACTTTGGCTGTCAGGGTTTCCCCAGCTGCTGCTAAGACAAGAGAACTTGCATGGCTACCCTGCCTCCAACTGCTTCAACAGAGAAGGACTGAGAACTCTGAAAGCCAGACTTAGACTCTGCCCAGAGGTGAGGTGAGGTGAGTAGCCCCAGTGCCTGAATCCTTGCCAGGGAAAATTGTGTTCGAGTTTGGGTTCTGGTTCCAGGACCAGGTTCTGTCTGGTGCATGTCTCAATACACCTCTTAGCAGACAGGAATAGAGTCTGGCTGTGAGTGCCTTCTCCAACTGCACCTAAAAGAAGGGACATCGCACGGCGACCCCGCCTCAACTGCATCAGCAAAGAAAGACTAAGGACTTGAAATTCAGACCCCTGCCTAGAGCAGAGTCAGACATTGAGCAGACCCCTTGCTCAGAGGTGACAGGAGACACACAAGCCCTCTTGCCACAAATGACCAGGAGACACCTAATTGTGAACCACTGAAGCCATGGGCAGATGCCAGTGCAAAAATATATATAATAATACAAAGAACAACAAAGTAACTCCAGAAGAAAGTGGTGGTCCTACAACTACAAGACCTGAACTGAGCAATGAAGAGGAAGCAGAAGGAAGCAACATCAAAAATACCTTTATGATGATCATTGAAGCCCTCAAAGAAGATATGAGAAATTCCCTTAAAGAAATAGAAGAAAATACAACCAAAAAATTGGAAGAGATGAACAAATCTATGAAAGAAACATGCCAGGAACTAAAAACTGAAATAGAAGCAATAAAAAAAGGCACAAAATGAGGCAAAGATGGAAACAGAAAACCTGAAGAAGAAAAAACCTGGAACCACAGAAACAAGCATAACCAACAGAATTCAAGAGATGGAAGATAGAATCTCTGAAGTGGAAAACTCAGTAGCTCAAATAGATATATCAGTCAAAGAAAATACTAAAATCAAAAAAGCCATAACTCAAAATGTTCAGGAAATCTGGGATGTCCCTGTCCAGCAGGTCCAGTTATTCGAGGGTTTCGAGGGGGGGCACCTGTAAAGCAAATGGGGAGAGAGAGAGAGGAAGCCAAGCACATAAAGAACGACAAAAGTCTGAGTCACGTCAAGGCTTCGTTTATTGAGTGAATGCTGAGGCTTTTTAAGCAGTGCTTTAGAAGGGGAGGGGGGAGCAGAGAGAGGGGAGTGCAAGGCTCCAGGCAGGGAGGGGAAGCAGAGAGAGGGGAGTTAACCGAAGAGGAGAGTGAAAAATTATCAGAGGAAGTCCGGGTGGGCAGGATCTCTTAGGTCCCATGATTCTGTAGCTGACTGATTACTGTTTGAAGCCCTATCTAAACGTACATTGTATGATGGGCCAAGGACATCCAATTTTTTGCAAGGCCTGCAGTTTAGTGAAGAACACCTTATCATGGGAGACTCCATGAAGCTCACTTCTGTAACTAATCAAGGATGCCTAATCTAGAAGGACTCCAAGAAGCCTGTTTTTGCAAAGCTAGTAATTTACCAAGGATGCTTCATCCAAGAAGCAGGAAATTCTAAATAGTCCTGGGTCAGTCTCCAACACTGGGACACCATGAAAAGACCTAATTTGAGAATAATAGGAATAGAAGAAGGAGAAGAATACCAGCTCAAAGACACAGATAATGTATTCAATAAAATCATAGAAGAAAACTTTCCTAACTTGAAGAAGAAAATGCCTATAAAGATACAAGAAGCTTACAGAACACCAAATAGATATTACTCCCCCCAAAAAATCAGCATGCCACTTAATAATCTAGCCACAAAAGATACAGAAAAAATTTTAAGAGCTGCAAAAGAAAAGGGCCAACTTACCTATAAAGGCAGACCCATCAGAATAACACCTTACTATTCAAAGGAAACAATGAAAGCTAGAAGGGAATGTATCTCCTCTTCAGTACTTAGCTCAGGAGACTCTAGTTATTATGGGCTCACTTACATTCCTCCAAGTCTAGGTAAGTTAGCAAGCTTGTCTTGCATGCCTGAAAATATGACCTGGAAATGTTCATCTGGAAATCTACAAAAACAGTTCTCCAGCTCGCCTTATCTGTTTCTCACGTTCCAGGGATCCATGCCTTTTTCTAATGAATACCCAATGTCATAAAAAGCACTTGTTCCCTTTATCATGTCCAGTTGTTAATTCTTGACATAGGCATGCAATCCTGGCCTTCCCATCTTGGAAACAGAAGACTTCTTCAGTCACATTATTAAAAGCAGAACCAAACATGGACCCATTTCCTTTGATACAGAAAAGAAAGTGATTTTCTTTTCTCTTCATTACTTTAAGTATATGCTCAACTATGGAGAAGGGAAATGATTGGTTCCTGATGGCTTGACAGCACTAAAAGTGCTGTGCTTTTAATTCCTCATTTTGCCTTGTGTGGTGCTGAGACATGAGATGATTTAAGGACAGATGTTTCACCATGAGGGACTACATGTTATTTAGGTACCAAAGTTGAGTGATGTTTTTAGGATAAGAATTACTCTTAATACTCTTGAATAGTTTTCATTTCTGTGAAGAAGAGAAGGCTTCAAGGATGGACATGCTTTATTACACTTAATCCTGGATTAGGTATTTTATTAGTCTGGTGGCAGTCTCAGTCAGCTTTTTTTTTTTTTAAACTTTATTTATTTAATTATTTGCCTTGATGTTTGCCTCTGGAAGAGCAGACAGTGCTCTTAACCGCTGAGCCATCGCTCCAGCCCCTCAGTCAGCTTTTGATAGTGCTTTAGAAGTTTCTCAGGTGACTGTTTTATTTCCTCTTTTGTCTGCTATTTTTTAATTGCATTACGAGAATATACCTTGATAAGTTTTATTTGTATAAAAGTCAAAGCATGTTCTGTCCTGGTGAATGGCAAGTCACTGTTATTTGGATTCTCAGTCTATAATTGAGAAGAGAAGAGAAGGTGGTGTTGTTGGTATTGTTCCCCCTACATATTATGTTATTTTAATTTTATTTAGTGTGTGTGTGTGTGTGTGTGTGTGTAGGTGGGTGGGTATGGGTATAGGTATGCGTGAGTGCAGATGCCCTCAGAGAGCAGAAGAGAGTGTTGGATCTCCTGGAGCTAGATTTACATGATATATAAATCATGTAACCACCTGATATAGGTGCTGGAAACTGAACTTGTGTTCAACCACAAAAGCAGCTCTCCAGTCCCTCTATATTTCAGAAAGAAAACAAGTTTGTTCAGTATGTTGCAGAGAAAATAGTAGGTATGGCATAGCAGAAGAATCCCCCCCACACACACACAGCAAGTACTTAATGCTTGTACATATATAGTTTTTTTGAGACAGGGCTATGTGTTGCCCCAGTTGGTCTCAAACTTGCTTTAGGCCAAGTCTGATCTTGAACTCCTGATCTTCCTGCCTGAACTTCCTGAGTACTAGGGTGATAGCTATGGCTACCACACTTAGCTATTTTAGTTATTATTATAATACTGATGTCATTCAGTTATTTATCAGTATTCTCCAGACTCAAGGTACTTTCTAAAAATTGCATTTCTTCCTAATTTTTACAATACTATTATGGTGTAGATGTGAAATGTCCAGATAGGGGAGCTCTTTTGGAAGGCTGTGAGCATTTTTAGGAGGTGATATTTAGCTGGAGGAGGTCACGGGAGGGAAGGTCTTGGAATTGGTAGCCTAACCTGTCTTTCATTCTCTTTCTGTTTCCTGGTCTATCCTGATGTGAAAAAGTAGGTTCATGTCCCACAGCCACAGCTGAGCTGTTCTCATAGCCTCTTCCACCGCGATGAGCTGTCCTCTCAAACTGGGACCTCATAAGCCCTTCCTCTTGTAACTTTCTGGTTGTTGGGTATTTGGTCATTGTGAAGAAGTGAGTAAGTAAGGAGTACAGGTCCCTGGTCATGTGTTCTGCTGTGGTGGTGTTCGCATCTATGGGCCCTAAAACCAGGAAGCAGAGATTAAATAGTTTTTCTTCTTTATGAAACAACTGTTCTGTTGGAAGCCAAGGGCAGGGGCTGAGTTATTTTAATTTGATGTTGGTTGCCCCGTTCTCTGTCTTTTTCTGTGACATTAATTTGAAAATGAGTATAATCTTGAGAATCAAGGTAGCTATGTCAAATAATTCCTATGAGGGGAAACTTCTTTCTGAGAGGCTCATAGAAATAGCCCCAGGGTTTTATTGATTCAATTTTTAATGATTATCCCTTTTTAAAAGACTGCACAATTGCTTAAGATGTGTGGATTAAAGCAAACAGCCTTTTTGTTTTTCTAGTGTGCACTGATGCAGAGAACTGTTGAGGTACTACCTTTAGGAAACAGCTTAAATAACCCCACATGGAATGTTAGCTCATTGAAATTCCTGTGATGTTAATCCAAAGATTTTGGTATTTAATGAATATTATGATACTAACTGGTATGTGAAGAATTGTCAGAATTGTGTTATAGTCACTTAGAAATAATAAAATTAGCCAACCAGTAGATAGATCAGACATACTTCCTTGCAGTGCAAAAATTACTAGTTTAAAATCCCTCTTCATTGAGCATTAAAGTAGACACACATTAGCTTGTTTATTTGCTAAATTCTTACTACTTTAGACACTGAGGATATGTCAGCAAATTGACTCCCACCACCACTAACAACAAAATCAAAGCAAAACCAGGTTAGGAGACAGAAGGAAGAGTGCTTGATGTACAGACATAAGGCCCCAGTTTAAATTCTCAGTACCTCAACTAAATGTTTACTAAATTTATTTATTTTGGTACAAATTGTAGGGTGAGTGAAGGCACCTACATGTGACTGTGGACATGTCCAGGTCAGAGAATGACTTTAGGAGTGGAGTTGGTTCTCTCCTACCATGTGGACCCTGGGGATTGAACTCAAGATGTCATGTAGCCATTGAGCCATTTTGTTGACCCATAGCACCCAAATTCTTTCTCACTCTCTGTCTTTCTCTCTGTCTCTGTCTCTCTTTGTGTGTGTCTCTGTGTCTCTCTGTCTCTGTCTCTCTCTGTCTCTCTTTCTGTCTCTGTCTAACTCTCTCTCTATCCTCTTCCCCTCCATCTCTTTCTGGTAAAATCAAATTGTCATTAAAATGTTTCTACCAAAATAATAAGCAAAATTTGTGGGCAAGAATAATCACTTCACAGTATGCAGAGCAATAGTGATGTCTTGTGCACATTGGTCTAATCAGCTCTCAGTAACCTATGTGACAAAGTCCTGTTGTCTAGTGTGTAAGAATACTACTATGTTTACAGGAGGTGTCTGTAAAGAGAAAAATCAAACTGAAGGTGTTGGGTGGTCCTAACTTAGTGTCACCATGTCCTAAAAGGAGAGAAACACTTGCCAACAATCCCAACAACTTGAGTTTCATTACCAGATTCCACATGGTAGCAGGAAACTGACTCCTGTGAGTTGTTCTTTGATTTTCACACATCTATTGTGGTTCAGGTGCATACTAAGTCAACAATAAGTGAAAAAATGCAAGAGGTTATCAATAATGAAGAAGGGCAGCAGATAAGGAGCTAGTCCTGTTGTTGAGTCTAAACAAACCTCACAGTTTCTCTGTAGTCAGAAGTTTCTGGCCTGTCTGGCCCAAGGTCCAGACCTACAGTCTCAAAGCTGCTTAGCCACAAATGATCACACAAACGCTTATATTAATTACAAATTGTTTGGCTTGTAGCTCAGGCACATTACTTGCTAACTATTTCAACTTAACTCACCCCATTTCTGTTACGCTATCTCTTGCCAAGTGGCTCATGGCTTACCTGTACTTTTACATCTTGCTCTCCTGGCAGCAATCTCTCTCTGACTCTGCTCTCTTTCCCCTTTACCTAAGCTTAGATTTCCAGCCTGCTTCTAAGATGGCTTGCCATAAGCCAAAACAATTTCTTCATTATCCAATAATAATTCACAGAAAACAGAAAGGCACCCTGCATCACTTCCCCTTTCCTGTCTAATCTAATACAAAGAGTTCAATTTCAACATAGCAAGATTAATTTAATGAATAGCTATTATGCAAGAGTTATAGTTACAATATATAGTCTATTTATATTTGGCAAAATTAAAGAAAATATTCTATTATCTACATTACCCTTGTGAGTCTGAAGTTTGATATCCAATTTACCTTTTATTAAAACTAAGGAAGACTATAATTATAGCAATCTAATATTTAACTCCATTAAAAACCACAGAAGGATATAATATTACTTGTGTGAGAAAGGGCATTAAAAGCAACTTCCAAAATTTTAGAAATGACAGAGACATCTGGTTGCCTGGACAGTCACCTTAAGTTTTTTTGTAATGATGGAGCATCCATCTTCAGCCAAACAGGCCTAGAGTCTCTGGCATACCTTTTAGTGAAGCAGGAAATTTGAAGGACTGCACCACCCATTTCAGGGTAGTTTGTCAGTTATTTCTTCCTGTGTCCTGTAGAATGTCTGGCAATTTTCTTTGCAAAGCAGGAAGCTGAAGGATCATCTCTGTTTGTCCTGGAAAAGTTCCAGATGTCACTTTCTTATGGTTCCTGCATATCCAGTTTATACAGCATATTGTCAAGCAGTCAAGACTTTCTTGTCCATTGGCTAACTTAACCGTTGCCACAAGGAAAGTAAAATTCCATATGGAGTTTCTTTAATGCTCATCATTCTCTTTAAGTAGATTGGTGCTGCCAGGGGCAGACATGTCTCACTGTTCAGAAAAGTCTAAGTTCTTTTTTTATGATTTTTTCTTTCTTTATTTTGTATTAAAAAAAATAGTAAAATGAATTTAAAATGCTGAAAAGTTAACAATACTATAAAGAAGATAAAAATTATAAGCATGACTTATCAAGGGTGATAATGCAAATAAGATTGCTACACATATATTTACTTTGTGTTCAGCTTTCCCTCTGATTTTTTTTTTTCCATCACTGTATATCCTTCTTCAAGGTCCCTTCCCCCTCCCACCACATCAGGTCATTTTTCTTCTCTGCAACTCCCCATCCCCTCCCTGGGCAGGGAGCAGACAGGCCTAAGTTCTTAAAACATTTCAAATGCTATATTCTGTAAGTCTTTGAAGTGCTTGAAGATTACCTATCTAACTGAAATATATCTTTGTATATCTAAAAAACTTAACTAACATGAATATAAGTTGATTATCATAGATGACTATTAATCTTCATTTCTTAATTTTTTTTATTTCTTTTTTTTCTGTATACCTATTATTATTATTATGAACAAAGAAGTCACGCTTTCTATCCCTGTATATCATTATTCAATGTCCCTTCCCTCTCCCACCATATCAGGTCATTTTTTCTTCTCCACAACTCTTCATGCCCTCCCTGGGCAGGCGGCAGACAGTCTCATGGTCCCACTGACCCCAATATTGCTTAGTTCAGTCTCCACTCCTGGCAGATCCAGTTTTCTCCCCCCAACCTCAAGACTGAGTCAGGTGTTCCTCTAGGGGGAGTGGGATCCGAAGGGTCAGTCCAGGGTGTTTCTGATCTCAAGCTGTTCAGTGGTTGTGGTTTGCAGCCTGGGCATGCTTGGCTTTTTCCTTGTTTGTTTGTTTAGAGACCACTAATGAGTGAGTACATCCCCTGCTTATCTTCCTGAGTTTGTGATACCTCGCTCAAGAGAATATTCTCTAAGTTCATCCATTTGCCTGCAAATTTTAGGATATCATTTTTTCTAACTGCTGAGTAGCACTCCATTGTGGAGATGTACCACAGTTTGTTAATCCATTCTTCAGTTGAAGGACATCTAGGTTGATTCCAGGTTCTTGCTATTACAAATAATGCTGCTATGAACATAGTTGAGCTAATGCTTTGGAGTATGACTTTGCATCTTTAGGGTATACACCCAGAAGTGGTATTGCTGGTATTCTTCTCCTTCTTCTATTCCTATTATTCTCAAATTAGGTCTTTTCATGGTGTCCCAGATTTCCTGAACATTTTGAGTTATGGCTTTTTAGTTTTACTATTTTCTTTGACTGATATATCTATTTGAGCTACTGAGTCTTCCACTTCAGAGATTCTATCTTCCATCTCTTGAACTCTGTTTGCTATGCTTGTATCTGTGGTTCCAGCTTTTTTCTTCAGGTTTTCTATTTCCATCTTTGCCTCATTTTGTGCCTTTTTTATTGCTTTTATTTCAGCTTTTAGTTCCTGGCATGTTTCTTTCATAGATTTGTTCATCTCTTCCAATTTTTTGTTTGTATTTTCTTCTATTTCTTTAAGGCTACTTTTCATATCTTCTTTGAGAGCTTCGATGATCATCAAAAAGGAATTTTTGGTGTTGCTTCCTTCTGTTTCCTCTTCATTGCTCAGTTCAGGTCTTGTATTTGTAGGATCGCCACTTTCTTCTGGGGTTACCTTGTTGTTCTTTATATTATTATGTAAATTTTTGCACTGGCCTCTGCCCATGGCTTCAGTGGTTCACGATTAGGTGACTCCTGGTCACTTGTGGCACTTGGGCTTGTGTGCCTCCTGTCACTTCTGAGTAAAATGTTTGCTCAATCTCTACCTCTGCTCTGGGTGGGACTGAATTTCCAGTCTTCAGTCTTTCTCTGTTTGACCAATTGGGGGCGAGGTGGCGGCTGTGCAAATTCCCTCAGCAGCAGCTGGGGGAACCTTGGCAGTCAGAGTTTATCTCTGTCTGCTACAGAGTGCATGGGGACACGCTCTGCAGACAGCACCTGGTCCCGGAACTGGAACCGGAACCTCATTTCTTAATTATACATTACAATTTTAAATGAGTTACACAAACATAATGCCTTGAACAAGAGAAGAAATATATGCAATTATACAAAAATTGATCTTAAATCTGTATCAATAAACCAAAATCCATACCAATGCAAAGTATTTTGAGATTAACAGCCAGTTTTTGGATTAAAGTACATTTAATAATCTACCTTTTAAAAATCATTTCTATATTATATCCCCATTTTTTTCCTAAAAAGAGATTGACTATTACCATTAACCATTTATAGTGAAAACAAATATTTTTAAACAATACTTTGAGAATTTGGGGGAAGCTTTCCATTACTATCTCCTGCTGATGGGGGTGGGTGCTGAAAATCTTATGGGAGTCATGAGGCTGGATCATCTTAGTAGCATAGAAGCTGATGTGGCCATATCTTCCCATAAGAGATTTTTTTCAGGGGGTGTTCCTTGATCAAATCTTATTTTCTTTAACCTAAAATGAATTCACACCCTCTCATTTTTTGTGGAAGTAAAAAGAAAACCTCTTCTTCAAAGTAGCATATCTTTTCTTTTTTTTTTTTTTAACTTTATTTATTATTTATTTATTTATTTGCCTTGGTGTTTTGCCTGGAGCTACAGACAGTTGTTAGCTGCCATGTGGGTGCTGGGAATCGAGCCCGGGTCCTCCGGAAGAGCAGACGGTGCTCTTAACCGCTGAGCCATCTCTCCAGCCCCAGTAGCATATCTTTTTATTTCAATTTTAAAATCAAGTCATTTACCAATATATAGGTTGGATTAATCCAGCAGCATTTATAATCAAGCATCTATTAGCAGTTCTTGTTACTTTCTCAGCAATCAAACAATTCATGATATAGCATACAATATCTAGAATTTCTGTGTATTTTCCATCTTTATGTGGAACATATATATATCTATATATTACTTTATTTCTTTTTTTTAAAGGAATTTATGTCTTTTTTTCTTTCCTCTCTCTCAAGCTTATGTTTAGTATAAATAAACTATAAACTATTTAGAGGTTTTGTTTTTTTTTTCTTTTGTCTGAATCTGTCTTTACTGTATTTCTCTTATCTTTTTATCTGACCACACTTTTAATATGGTAAACCTGGCTAGGATTAAAGGTTTGGCTAGGGTGGCTGCCTGGCTCCACCCAGCTCTTTAGGCTAGCTTCTTAGAGTTTAGCTTTTTTTTTTTTTTTT